>JANIIK010000469.1:0-40000 GCA_027704905.1 Muraenolepis orangiensis | reverse complement strand
AGAGACTACGCGCTAGTGACGTGTCGGTCGCGAACGAGCCGGGTTTGTGTTACGGGCGCTCCGCGTACATGCGCGTTTATACTGAAATCGAGCCCTGCCGTTTTGTTAGGGGTGTGTGTTGACACACACTTTGACAACCGGTCCGCGGAAATTGACAACCGGTCCGCGAGATTTTTTTCATGTATCTGCCGGTCCGTGGCACAAAAAAGGTTGGGAACCCCTGTATTATAGAACAGTTTCATCCATCATGCATTCCTGGGGTTCTCGTTCTCCACGGTCAGTTTAACAAACTCGCCATGCTGCGCTGGGTGATGGGTTTTCAGGTGTCTTATTAAATTTGTCGTGTTGAAATTTTTTACCTTGCTTCCTCCACGAGATATTTTCTCTTTGCACACATTACAGATGGCAAATGTTACATCTGTATCACACACTTTGAAGAAACTCCACACTGCAGACACCGCTGACATGTTGAGGCAGGGCGAGTATCGCTCTGTTTAGAAAAGAGGCGGGGCCCCACGTGTTTTACTCGCTGGTAAAGAGATGAGCTCACGTGTTTCTCACGTTCAGGATCGGCTATGAAATCGGCAACATTAAAGCAAGATCGGCATTCTCCGATTGCGCATTTTTCTTCAAAATCGGCCGATAATGATCGGAAGCCGATCGATCGTCCCACCTCTACGATGAATCGATGAACTACTGTCCTGGTCCTGTACTGTAGCTCACTACATCATCACACACCATCAGGGCCTTCTCCACTCAGCTAGGACTATTAGGTTTCATAGACAAATGGCGGCCACACAACCACACCTTCCTAACAATTACCAATGCAAAGAAAGATCAAGTCAAAACTCTCAATTGAAATGCACAACAATGCTTAACAAACTCAAGACAGCCATTAACTAATCATTCAACAAGTGTGTGGAAACAAAATGTAACAACCAGCTCAACGAGACGCAACACTGAGACAAAACCAGCAAAGACAAATGAGTGTCACTCACCAATGATGTTCACTTAAAGACCAAATCCATTCTCCTGTCCTTCTGGATGAATGTTTTGATAACCCGGTCATAAAGCTGATCACTGCTTTTCAGATCGCAACATCATCTTCACCTGTTGCCATTTCAACGTAAAAAAAACAATAAAACTTCAAATGAATTGCTACGTAGCACTAAGCTAGATCCTCTGTCTCGAGCCAGTGAACTAACGGGTCTTCTAGAGCAGGGGTTCTCAAACATTTTGTTTCTGCGGACCACTATTTATCATCAAGGATTTTCGCGGACCACCTCATATGCAAACCGTAAAAATAAGTACATATAAACGTAGTGTTAAAACGCAGATATTTTTTTATAGTTAATTATAGACAATCAAAAGTCAATTGAAGCCTATCTGATACTTTTGTTGCACGTGTGACTGGTGTCTGTCTGCGTTGTGTTTCTCAAAGAGGACGGCGGACAACTTATTTTTTTCTTTTGGTCCTTGACCATATGTTCAAATCTGCATCCACTCATAGAACACAACAGCTGCATCAGTGAACATGAACTGCAGCTTCAGCTCTTTCAACATCCGATTGTATCCGTGTACAATAAGGAAATAATAAATAAAATAACAGATTTTGTGCAATTATAGGCTAATTAAACTCAAAACAACCATGTTACACATGCACAGCAAGTCCAGTGGAAACAAATAATCTTATCAATCACACTGAATATAAAATAAATTAACATAAACGTGTGTAATAAGGAAATAATAAATAAAATAACTGATTTTGTGCAATTATAGGCTAACACAGGCTTCAAATCAAGTTGCATAAATGCTTGAGCTACGTCATTGCAAATAAGTAGACAGCGCTGCTTCTCTCCCCCACACACGGCGCTGCCCCTCACACACAGGCTGTTTTCGTCATTTTTACAACAAATACACACTTGCAACTGATAACACTGGCAATGATTTTATATGTATTACTATTCAAATATATTCGATGGAGCAAGTCACATATGAGGTGGTCTCCGAAAATCCTTGATAGTAAAAAGTGGATTTTATTCAGCTTTTTTCCACGCGGACCACAGTTTGAGAATCGCTGTTCTAGAGTACCCTGGAACCGTGGGGAAATCAGAAAGAATACGAACATTGGCTACAAATCAATATATTGATTGGTTGACAATTTCAAATTGTCAATCCAAACGTATGCTCTCATTCAGTTTAAGGGCCAGGGCCTTCTATCAAGGATAAAGAGTACATTACATTTTACATTTAGGGCATTTGGCAGACGCTTTTATCCAAAGCGACTTACAAGGTGTACATTTGTTGAAGCAGACAATAGCATAACACTGGGGTACGCAAACATAAAAATACAGCAGTTCACAAGTATTCATTTTAACAAGAGGAATAACACAATTTCGTACTGCTAGGTCACCTGCTTAAGTAGCTGTGATAAGAGCGTGTTATCAACATTAAGGATATACACTTGCTAACATATACAACATGCTAAGAGCTATTAATGTCAGGACTTAAGCAAGTTTAGGGGTTTCACGAAGGAGAAGGAGGGCTCAAGGGAGGGTTCAAGGAGAGTACCTTGGTTGAAGGATATTCTTCCCAGCAACCCAGAAAAATATCTGATTGGTTGCACACAAAACCACTCAAATGCGTAGTGCATTGACCGAGAAAGACAAACAAATCAACGTAACACTAATATAACAGATAACAACACAGATACAATTCGCATTTATTCATTCGGTGACACTTCAGGTCACCGAGCCAGGATGGGATTTTCAATGTCAACACAACACTCTGGTTAAAAATAACCAGCACAGGTTACAGACCAAAATAACTAATTATTGTACACATTTTTACATTAAAAGGTAGAAAGTGTTGTTAAATGTCTGCCGCAGCACCCAAAACATACAAGAAGAACAATATACAAGAAGAAGAAGAAGAAGGAGACGTAGAAGAAGAAATAATATTTTCATATTACACATGTGTGCTGTATTATTAAAACATGGACAAATACAACTTGGAATGATGTTGCCTTTTGTTAAAGGTTTGTCAAGCCATTTACTATATAAACTACTATAATATAAACTACTATAGGCATTACAGATCTCTTTGATTGTCGAGATAAAATATCAACTTGCCACCGTTGCTTTCTTTTACATGAATGTTGTTCTGTTTTTGTTGTTTGTGTTTTTTGATATGCAATCCACTCATGTATATGCATTCCATCAATATTATCATGATGGGACGACACACAGCTCTGAAAGAATAACAGTGTGTGTGTGTGTGTGTGTGTGTGTGTGTGTGTGTGTGTGTGTGTGTGTGTGTGTGTGTGTGTGTGTGTGTGTGTGTGTGTGTGTGTGTGTGTGTGTAAAATATGTGTGTGTTCCTATGTATTCAAATGAAAAGAATGAATTAATACAATCACAAAAATAACATGTTTTCAATTGAGGAGATATAATGAAGTTAATTTATGCATCAGGCACCTATGAAACACCCCTCTCTTCTCTCCTCTCTCCTCTCCTCTCTCCTGACTCCTCTCTCCTCTCCTCTCCCTTGACTCCTTTCCCCTCTCTCCTGACTCCTCTCCCCTCTCTCCTGACTCTTCACCTCTCTCCTAACTCCTCTATCATCTCTCCTCTCCTCTCTCCTGACTCCTCTCTACTCTCCTCTCTCCTGACTCCTCTCTCATCTCTTCTGACTCATCTCTCATCTCTTCTGACTCATCTCTTCTCTCCTAACTCCTCTATCCTCTCTCCTCTTCTCTCTCCTGACTCCTCTCCCCTCTCTCCTGACTCCTCTCTCATCTCTTCTGACTCATCTCTCATCTCTTCTGACTCATCTCTTCTCTCCTAACTCCTCTATCCTAACTCCTCTATCCTCTCTCCTCTTCTCTCTCCTGACTCCTCTCCCCTCTCTCCTGACTCCTCTCTCATCTCTTCTGACTCATCTCTTCTCTCCTAACTCCTCTATCATCTCTCCTCTTCTCTCTCCTGACTCCTCTCTCCTCTCCTCTCTCTTGACTCCTCTCCTGACTCCTCTCTCCTCTCTTCTGAATTCTCTCTCCTGACTCCTCTCTCCTGAATCCATTCTCCTGACTCCTCTCCTCTCTCCTGACTCCTCTCTTGACACCTCTCCTCATCAGTCCCACTTCACAGTGCAACCTGAAGACGGTGACTTTGTCTTTAGCACACAACTCACAAAATGTGGGTCAGACAGTCTCTTCACGGTTGGGTTCAGACAGTCTCTCCACAGGTCAGACAGCTTCATCGGGCAGACAAACAGGATGAATCACAGGAGGCTGGAGATCATCTTACACACAGCAGGGTGGCGTGTGGCTGAGCGGCACAAAAGGACCAGACATGCCCAAAAAGGCAGGAAAGATGTACAATGAGACACAGTACTCTGGTGGACCCCACTAACCCAGTGGACTCTGGACCCCACTAACCCACAAGACTCTGGTGGACCCCACTAACCCACAGGACTCTGGTGGACCCCACTAACCCACAAGACTCTGGTGGACCCCACTAACCCACAGGACTCTGGTGGACCCCGCTAACCCACAAGACTCTGGTGGACCCCACTAACCCACAGGACTCTGGTGGACCCCACTAACCCACAGGACTCTGGTGGACCCCACTAACCCACAGGACTCTGGTGGACCCCACTAACCCACAGGACTCTGGTGTACCCCACTAACCCACAGGACTCTGGTGGACCCCACTAACCCACATGCAGAAGGAGATTCCTCTCCCATCCCTCGACACACACACACTCACACACACACTCACACACACACACACACATGCACACACACACACACACACACACACACACACACACACACACACACACACACACACACACACACACTCTTCCTTTCCAGTTCCTCTTTCTTCCACTCCAGTTTGCATACAGAACAAACAGGTCTGTAGACGACGCCATTTCCCTGGCACTACACGCGGCCCTGCAGCATCTAGACAGAAGGAACACCTACGTCAGATTGTTGTTCATTGACTACAGCATTGTTCCCTCCAAGCTGGTCCTGAAACTGAGGGACTTAGGTCTGGGCGCCTGTAACTGTAACTGCATTATGGACTTCCTAACGGGCAGGCCTCAAGTGATGAAGATTGGGAACAACTCTCATCCACTCTTGTCCTCAACACCGGAGCACCCCAAGGCTGCTGCCTCAGTCCCCGGCTGTACTCGCTGTACACACATGACTGTACTGCCATGCACAGCAATAACCAGATTATCAAGACGAGCAGACGACACCACAGTCAGCAGAAATCGTCAGCTGCTTCCGTTTCCTAGAACTACAGATCTCCGATGACCTGACGTGGACCCGCAACATGGAGGCCATGCTGAAGAAGGCACACCAGCGCCTCTATGCTCTGCGGGGCCTCAGGAGAACAGCATGGGTGGCTTGTGAACTTTTACCGTGGCACCATAGAGAGCATCCTGACGAGTGGCATTACTGTGTGGTACGGAAACACCACTGCACAGGACAAGAAAGCCATCCAGAGGGTCCTGAGGACGGCAGAGAAGATCTTCGGGTGTGCACTTCCATGCATTGAGAAGATCTTGAGGACCAGATGTCTCAAGAAGGCCAACTCCATCTCTAAGGACAAGCAAGCAACCTCCCTGGGCTCCATCTCTTCTCCCCCCCTACCGTCTGGTCACCGGTTCTGCAGCATCCGTACAAGTACTACCAGGTTAAAGGACAGTTTTTATCCCCAGGCAGTGCGCCTACTGAACTGCTAGGAGTGCTGCCACTATCATAACATTGTCATTCATATTATATTAGACTATCATACTTTTGTTGGACTTTCTGGACTCATTACAGCTACTGCACTGTACTGCACTGTATTCATGATGCTGCTGCACTACTGGCACTTTCAAATGTTTTTTAAATGTGTTTTGCACAATTCAACACATGTACAATATCATCCATCTGTCACTTTATTGTTATTTTTTGTTGTTATTTTTATTGTGCAGTATTTATATTTGTATAGTACTGCAGGAGGGAATGGGGAGTAAGCATTCCATTGTAAAAATCTAAAAATCTTGAATCTTAAGGATGGACCACGTGTGTGCTAACATGCGTGCTAACAGGTAAGGCACATGCTACGTGTACGGGGATGATTTTACTTGGTTCTAACAGCTACATCAAAATACACTACACGTTACACACACTATACACTCACTACGTACAACACACTACACAATCCCAGTAACTTACAAGTAATGTAAGCCATGCCAATTTCAGGAGAGATTTCTCAAGGCTCATAGAGAGTCAAGGCTCATAGCGAGTCAAGGCTCACAGCGAGTCAAGGCTCATAGAGAGTCAAGGCTCATAGAGAGTCAAGACTCACAGAGAGTCAAGGCTCATAGAGAGTCAAGGCTCATAAAGAGTCAAGGCTCATAGCGAATCAAGGCTCATAGAGAGTCAAGGCTCACAGCGAGTCAAGGCTCATAGAGAGTCAAGGCTCATAGCGAGTCAAGGCTCACAGCGAGTCAAGGCTCATAGCGAGTCAAGGCTCATAGAGAGTCAAGGCTCACAGCGAGTCAAGGCTCATAGAGAGTCAAGGCTCATAGCGAGTCAAGGCTCATAGAGAGTCAAGGCTCATAGCGAGTCAAGGCTCATAGCGAGTCAAGACTCATTGAGAGTCAAGGCTCACAGCGAGTCAAGGCTCATAGAGAGTCAAGGCTCATAGCGAGTCAAGGCTCATAGCGAGTCAAGGCTCATAGAGAGTCAAGGCTCATAGCGAGTCAAGGCTCATAGCGAGTCAAGGCTCATAGAGAGTCAAGGCTCACAGCGAGTCAAGGCTCACAGCGAGTCAAGGCTCATAGAGAGTCAAGGCTCACAGCGAGTCAAGGCTCACAGCGAGTCAAGGCTCATAGAGAGTCAAGGCTCATAGCGAGTCAAGACTCATAGAGAGTCAAGGCTCACAGCGAGTCATGGCTCACAGCGAGTCAAGGCTCATAGAGATTCAAGGCTCACAGTGAATCAAGGCTCATAGAGAGTCAAGACTCATAGAGTCAAGGCTCATAGCGAGCCAAGACCCATAGCGAGTCAAGGCTCATAGCGAGTCAAGACCCATAGCGAGTCAAGGCTCATAGCGAGTCAAGGCTCATAGAGATTCAAGGCTCACAGCGAGTCAAGGCTCATAGAGAGTCAAGACTCATAGCGAGTCAAGGCTCACAGCGAGTCAAGGCTCATAGCGAGTCAAGGCTCGCAGTGAGTCAAGGCTCTCAGCAAGTCAAGGCTCACAGCGAGTCAAGGCTCGCAGCGAGTCAAGGCTCACAGTGAGTCAAGGCTCATAGAGAGTCATGGCTCTCAGCGAGTCAAGGCTCATAGAGAGGCACTACTATCACAACCATCACCACCATCATCACCACCACCACCACCACCACCACCAGCCACCTCCACCACCACCACCATCACCACCATCACCACCTCCACCACCACCACTACGTCCTTCGCCCTGCGCCAGACGCACGGAATAATTAAATGGACAGATATTATTACCGCTAAGTCGCAAATGACTCCGCCAATGAAGGACAATCCCACACAGAGGCAGTTGATAGGCTGTCAGCTCACAGGTGACTTATGACCACCACCACCACCACCACCACCACCATCACCTCCACCACCACCACCATCAATATACAGACCAAAAATACACCAAAAATATAGAAAACTGCTTAGCACCGTAATCTTTGTGGCCCCCGGCCGGGGGCCCCTGGGCGGGGGCCCTGGCCGGGGGCCCCTGCAGCTGTCAGATCCTCCGTCAATAATAACAGCTGAAGATCAACCCCTCTTCCTGACCCTGTCCTGCTCCACACGCCTGGACACATCTCCCCTACAACCCATTAGATATTATATATATGATATATACATATATATATATTATACATATACTGTACACATATATATATATATATATATAAATACATACAAACATATCAATCATCATACTTTATACACATCACTATTTATATAATATAAATATATATGAATAAATAAATTAAAGAATAATAACAAAATATATAAATATATAAATAGAGATATATATCGTAAATAATATTTATTATTTACAATTTATATATATATATATATGTATATATATATATATATATATATATATATATCAAACATCACTATTATATTTTATGTTGGCTACTCTATTCCAGAATAATCTATTTAAATAAACTTTTTTGTCTTATTTTAATCTATATAACCATTAAATGATTTCTCTGTACGTGCAATTTTACCTTGTCTGTAAAGCGCCTTGGGTGGCCAGAAAAGCGCAATATGAAATTTTATTATTATTGATTATTATTGATAGAAATGTAATTTCTGGTCATATCCTGTCCTGGTCGTTCAGTAACTGCTTACACACACACACACACACACACACACACGTAAATATATCTCTGTTCTGGAAGCTTCCTCTCTCTCTCTCTCTCTCTCTCTCCTCTCTTGGCTGCACAGGGGGGGGGGTGATGGGGGGGGGTTAGTGGTGTTATAAAACAGACAGAAAGGATCGCATTACCACAGGAAGTCGAACATTCTGGTGTGGTCCCCACACACCACTCTCTCTCCTGGGTGACATGGGCTCCACAGGGAGTCACGCTGCACCTGCTCTCCCATCCGTTACCATGGAGAACAGCCACAACTCTACAGGTCACACTGGATGACGTTTTTTTTATTTTATATTTTAATAAAATGAGTTATTTTAAATATAGTTATTTTACGGCGTATAGTTAACAGTAGCTTTGTTTGTGTGCACCTAAACATTGTTTTTTGTTTAAATCGGCTTCATTCTGACGATAGAGGCCGTGGGTAATAGACATGGATGGGGGCCTGGAGGTGTCATATATATTACACCACATGGTGGCACTAGAAGAACACCGCTGAACAGCACTGAGGGGTAATATAGAGGAGCTGTGGCGCCACCTTGCGGTCACACAAACCCATTACACAAACCTATGAAATCCGTTATTTATATGTTCATTCTCATCATGATTTGGTTTCAATAGGGAGTGTAAACATTATCTTACAAATGATATAACTAATATATTACGCTTTCTAAAATTCCTAGGCAAGGTAAGTGTACTTATATAGCTCAAACACAAGGTTGCGGATTCACAATCATTAAAAGATAATAGAAGAAAAGTATAAGATGGTAAGAGAATAAACGTTGTACAGGCGTACGTTTTTAATTAATGGCTGCGCCAAACAGAATGTATGCTGTTAAATCTCTCTAGATCTGCTGTTATATGAGATATATATATATATATATATATATATATATATATATATATATTATCTCACCTGTTATCTTACCTGAAGCATTAAAATACAAAACGTGTATGTTTGGTTGAACCCTGATTTCCTATCGCAATGCCTTTATAGTATCTTCTGACTGTTCTGCTCCTGTCTTCCTGATGCCCCTAGTGGTCCGTGAAGCCATTGCAAGTGAGCCGCTGTTTGCAGTGTTGCTTGTCGTTGGTCTTGTCGTTGGTCTTGTCGTTGGTCTTGTCGTTGGTCTTGTCGTTGGTCTTGTCGTTGGTCTTGTCGTTGGTCTTGTCGTTGGTCTTGTCGTTGGTCTTGTCGTTGGTCTTGTCGTTGGTCTTGTCGTTGGTCTTGTCGTTGGTCTTGTCGTTGGTCTTGTCGTCTTCCCCGTCGTTGGTCATCCTGATGCCCCTAGTGGTCCGTGAAGGCATTGCAGGTCGTCTTGTCGTTGGTCTTGTCGTTTGTCTTGTCGTTGGTCTACTGAATGAAATCGTTATTAATTCAAATCAGTCAATCGAGTTTCAAGGGGTATGAAGTGAGGAAATGTGTTCAACACCAACTTATGGTTTAAAATGAATATTTTGCCCAAATTGATGACAAATTGTGTCACGTCTTCACAGCTACAGGGGGCTAGAATCGCGCTTTCAGTGGCGGCTCGTCCATAGGGGCGCAGGGGCGCCGCCCCACCTGGTTGAGAGAGGAAAAAAAAAATTTTTAAATAAAAAATTATAATAATTGTGTTTTTTTATTTTTTATTTTTTTGACCCCTAAAAATAAACTAAACATGTTTAAAATGAATAATAATTACTCATTTTATGTATGTTTGTGTTTAAAATGCACAATAACGTTAATATAGCAAATATAAATCATTGTTGTGCGCGCTATTCTCCCCCCTCGTTTGTCATTGACGTCACTCTCATAGAAATCTGGTACCTACCTCCAAACCTGGGCGCACGGCAGTGCGCCCAGGATCTCCGCGTCACTGCGCGCAAGCGGCCAATGAAGATGGATCAAGCAATTAAATGTAGCCTATCAAGGGTCCTGAATACGATCTCTGGGAGCGCATTTCATTGCGCCCGAACAAAGAAACCAGTCACGCATGCGCGACTCAAATTGAGTGGCGCATGCGTGAGCAAATTGAGTGGCGCATGCGTGAATGCGTGAGCAAAGAAAACCAGTCACGCATGCGCAATTCATAGCCTAGTTGAACCTTATTTGTAAAGCCTGTACTGCTCTGCTCTCAGTTCGCGTCTTGCTGTCTGAGGAGAGGTACGTTTTTGTTGTCCTGATTATAGTTTTACATTTATTTTTATTGTGGACGATGTAAACGTAAAGGGGATAAGAAATGTTGGTCTTGCTGTATAAACATGCAGCTTGTGTCATTTGTATGTAAACGGTGTGGATTGGGGTTTTGTAAGTTTATCGTGGACACGTGCTTCCCCAATGCTAGCTACAGGGTCCTCTGTGTGTTTGTCTGCTAATATATGCTGTGGTCGAATGTATTAAGCATTTGTATTATATTTAATTAGTTAAATTCAGAAGCATTTGTTAATGAGTCAGTTCGTGTCTTGCTGTCTGAGGAGAGGAGATTGAGACCCGTGTGTGTGGGAGAGACCTCATGTTGCAAGTTTGTTCTTTTTTTGTTCTGTACAGGACACAGCCATTACACTAGCTACCATGGAGAATTCTGTCAAATCCCTCAAAGCAACACCATTTGAAAGACGAACACTGCAAGAAAAACTCAGAGTGAAAGAGTTTGGACCTCATCAGCCTGACATCAGCATTCAGCAACCAGCAACAGACAGAGGAAGGCTATATATTCGGTCGTTTTCCAGAACCTGGTTTGCTAAGTGGTTCTTGTATAGTTAGTATAGCATAGGTACATAGATTAAACTGTATATTGTATAGTAGTGTAGTGTACATAAGACCCAGTACCTTTTAATTTGTAAGCTTAACATTGTATTGCATTTTATCTCAGGACTTGTATCAGGTCTATTTTATTATCTTTATTTATTATTTATTACTTTTGCACAATCGAATGTAAGACCATATTTAGGTATTATTTTTGATGGCACACTGGGTAGTCTTTCTAATATAAGACCATATTTTTTTCTTATGTTTATTTTCTACTAGGCACCATATAATAAATGTTCTTTCACCATAAGTTTCAAGTTTGTTTATTATTTGTCACAACAAAATACAGAATACTGATTGATTGTGCTACATACAGTAAAAATAAAGTAAGTAAAAAAAGAAATTAAGCAGTAAGTAAAGGAATGTTCAGTCAATATACATATATACAATACAGAGTAGAATGAGTAACGGTGAGGTTTATATTATGTATAGTTTTTTATTTTTAATTAGCCCTCTCGGTCGTTTACATGGTGAAATGGCGCCACCGTCTGGGCTAATCCGGTATTGCACAGCATATATGATTTAAAAAAACATTTTTTACCCCTGCGCCCCTCCTACTTCGGATGTCACCGGCCGCCACTGCGCGCTTTTATATACAACGTGAATTAATTCGGTGCATCATAATATGTACAATATATATAATATATAATAATAATTCATCTGCATATTAATTATTATCGACCTTTATACTGAGATAATCCCCCTATAGATTCAATCTGAGCACATAAGGGCTGAAACGAATTATTCCCACTATCAATCTGATTTGTTGTGGCAATTCAATAATTACTGACTATTTCCACAGAGCACTGATATTCTGCAGTTAGTGTTTAAAGTGAATTGGGATGGTGGTCACAAGTGAGCCGCCACTCGCTAATTCTTGGTCAAATCAGCCGCTCCTCAATTTTGAATGCGCGCGTATTCTCACCTTTACGGTAAATCCATTGCAAACGGACCGGTTTCTTATTCTACATCCACGGAGCTGATCGGGGGGCTTTGCGACTTGCAGCCCCTCACTTTTTAGTTTCTCATGTCTGGATGACCAGCTCCTTTTCTAATTAAAATTTGTGTTCTGAATTAAATAGTTAATTAATTATTAAGTAAATTAATTTGCCTATTGCAGACAGCCCCTCACTTTTTAGTTTCTCATGTCTGTTTGTTACTGATGGCCAGCTCCTTTTCTAATTAACATAAAAAGTACTCTGATAACTTTATTTAGCCTCCGTATTGTTTATGGTTGAATGTGGGCGGCGAACATTTTTAGATTCTTAAGTGGGCCCTGACTTGGAAAATGTGGGGGAACACAAATGAAGTATAGGATGGATGGAGCACAGGCCTTAAGACAGGAGGGGGTAATTCCGTCTGGCCAGGTGCTTTCCTGTTGTTTTGTCTCTGGAAGAGCTAGCTCACATCCTCTTTACCTATGGTCTGAGTGTGTATGTGTGTGTGTGTGTGTGTGTGTGTGTGTGTGTGTGTGTGTGTGTAGGGGGGGGGGGGGCAGTAACAATAGCTTTTAGCTGCAAATAAGAGGCAAGAGGATTCATTCAGATCAAATGTTTTGATTTTTGAAATTCGAAATTTTGGCTTAGTGGGCATGAAGGTGTGAATGTGTATCAATAGGCCTATGTCACATTTCCTGCTTCCGTAACGTTAAAAATCGCCGAGCAGTGTACTCTTACTACCGCTAGTTACCCCAGATACGTGACAAACTACGGCCGCCTCCTCTCCTCTCTGTTATTGTAGTGTACCGGCTGCTCAACGTCTAAACAAAGACAGCCCTACCTCAGTTTACACCATTTACCCAAAGACAAAGTCCTCCGCAAGTCTTGTGTGAGGCTGATAAGGAGGATGAAGGTCCCTGGTTTCATGTTCTCAGGGGTAGCGCGTATGTCTGCAGTTTGCACTTTGACAAGGACAGCATATACGTCTGGAAAAGTAGGCGGAATAGGCTAATAATGTCGGGTATGTGTATGATTAAAAGCACTGGTCCTGACCCCCACACACACTCCATCTCTCATCCGAATAGAGCCACACAATGTGGGGTAAGTGTGTGATTAAAAGCACTGGTCCCAAGTAGGGCTGGGTATACGGACCAAAACGGTATTTTTAGGCTGCATTGCGATATACGATATATATCGGTATTTTATACAAATTTGGTATGTCACAAGCACTTTTATTTTAAGACAACTCATATTCACAAGAATAACAGGCATTCCCTTTTAGAAAATATACAGCTGCACACTACATATTAACACGTAAATGAAAAGGTACATTGAAATAATCAAAATCCATCAAATAAATAGCCTATATTAAATACATAGGCATACCTCTGCTCCTACACTAAATCACCTTCGTTATATGGCGATATATCCAGATAAAGCCACAAGACACAATGTCGGGGAATTGTATGATTCGGATTTAGACTTCTTCACTGTAGAGTGTTCATTCACTAGTTGAACCACATCGTCTTGACTGACTTTTGGAAGGTTATGCAGCGATGTTGTCCAGCGATAACTGTCCTCCATGGTGAATGCCATGGTGAACGCATTAACCGGAACTTGGGACACGCTGCTTCAGAGGTTTTTAACGGGTACTTCCGGCTTTCAACTGCGCCGTGATATAGGCCTATTACTTCACTAACTAATACGTTGATCAATGGTTTAATCACAACTTGCAATAGGATGTGTTATGCTCTGTGATGATCTGTCCCTGGGGCGGCAGGATAGCTCAGACTTGGCTTGGGAACCGGAAGGTCGCTGGTTCAAGTCCCCGAAAAACTTGGGCACTGCGGAGGTGCACTTAAGCAAGGCACAAGACCCCTACCCTGCTCCCCGGGCGCTGTATACACAATAGCTGCCCACTGCTCCTCGTACTAGGATGGGCTACATGCAGATGTGACCAATAAAAAGGATTCAATCCAACCAGTTGACGTTAGGAATTGTACCTTTGTGACCCCATACAATAGGGAATCTGGGATTGTATGAAAGATAAGAGATATAGGTCAGTCATCTGTTTCAAAAATATATATATATTAAGAAATAACAAAAATCTGGAATTTGACAGCCCTAGATACACCCATGGGCAGGGCTGTGGTGTGGATAAAGTGACACATTCCCTTGAAGGAAACCACTGTACCGGGTTGTAAGCAGTGGTGAACCGTCAAGGCCTTCAAGGTATTCAGAGAAGACCAGTGGCGGCTGGTGCATTTTTCACCAGGGGGGGCTATACCATTTTTTTTATTTACAATTACATATTGTTAATTACATTATATACAATTACTTTTTGTATTGAAATGTCGCCCTTCTGTCCATCACTTTCATCATGGCCACGCAAGGCCAGCTCAAAGGCACCACAGAACTTCACACAGTCTATTCTTTTAGACAGGATGTGTTTTTGTCCACCTCCTCATTGTGTTGACAGATCCCTATCCTGTAGCCTTCATCAAGTTGAACAGCTACACTGTTAAAAATGATTTGTTGACTCAACTTGACAAAGTCAAGTCATCTTGTTGCTTTGACTGAGTTAAGTTTAGTCAAGTTGATTCAACATTTAGTGTCAAGTTGATTACAAGTTATTTGGACTAGAAAATATTAGTTAAGATAACTTAAAAAGATGTTGGTTAAACTTATTTTATCAAATTTTTACAAATGTCTATCAAGTTGGCTCAACATGTAAAACTTTGTTTGTTCAACTTCTATTACCAAGTTAGCTTACCAGGGCAAGCAAACCAATACCAAGCAAACCAAAGCTATACTATAAATCTAAATGAGAATTAGCTTAACCTAAATATTAACACATGTAAAAAATTGCTGAAAAGACATTTCAATCAGGACTTTTATTACAATATCAAGAACTGGGACATGTAAAAACAACACCCTCCAACACACCATTGCTTTTGCTCGGGGCTGCTCAAAAACTGAAATGACACGGTCCCATAGATAAAACTGTAATTGAGTGACTTGTTAAACAGTCCATTCTGAGGAGTAAGTGTGCAGGGTTGCTGCAGTAAAATGCAGTAAAACATAGAAAATTGTATCTCTCTAACTGAGAAACTTAACTCAAATGTCAGTCAGAAAATGAAAACATGAAAACACAATATCAGGTTGATCTGGGCCCAGATCTTTCACCTTAAGTTTGTCCGCCAAACTTCTTCTCTCAAACGGCTCTTGAATGAGAGATGTCACCGAGTTAGGGACCGGGTTGAATCTTGGGGTAGTGCTCACCGAGTTAGGGACCGGGTTGAGTCTTGGGGTAGTGCTCACCGAGTTAGGGACCGGGTTGAGTCTTGGGGTAGTGCTCACCGAGTTAGCGACCGGGTTGAGTCTTGGGGTAGTGCTCACGCTCGCCATTGTTGAACGTTGTAGTTAAAATGGCGCCCGCAGAGACAGAGCATAATATGCTTTGCCTAGTAGTACACTGTGACGCACACAAATGACGATGCTCGATGCTCCAAAGTCTTCCGTGGGGCGATTTGAAAAGCGCCCCACGGGAAGACGTTTTGAGGACGCTGATTGGCTACATTTTATGTCACTCGTTTATATCTTGAATCAGCAATTGGCTAAACTGCTACAGAGACCCGCCTCCGTGGGGCGATTTGAAAAGCGCCCCAGCAGCATCGTCATACAAATGCGCCCTTAAGGCTGCAGTGTACTAGGCATATGTGGACTAGGAAAAGCATATTATGTTGTGCAAATTATTTTAAAATCATATTTTACACATATTTCTGGGTGCATTCCAGATTTTAAACACACACATATTGACAATTTATATATATATATTTTTTATTTTTTTATATTTTGTTTGTGCGTGTGGTTTAGGGGGGGTGGCGCCCCATCGCCCCCTATGGGCCAGCCGCCACTGGAGAAGACCCTGGAAGTTTGCAATGAGCTGGATGACATATTTCACGCACTACTATGCCCACAAAGCACAACATGGACATTTCTAAAATGTTGTATTTTTTTGTTAAATGTATAATGAAGCCATTGACTCTAGAGGGAAAATTGTGGTAAAGCTGCATTCAATGAAAAGAAGAAAAAGATTTTCCTGAGGAGACTGAGGAAAGTCCACCTGTCCCCTCAGATTCTGGTGAACATTTACCGTGTGCCATTGAAAGCATCCTCACCAACTGCATTGTGGTACGGCAACTGCCCTGCAGAGGGTGGTGAAAACCGCCCAACGCATCGCAAACGAAGAAAGTAAGCACAAGCAAGTTTTGACTTGAGTTTTGATCTGTAGCCAGATTAACTGGCCTATAAGGTAATTTTACTGGTTTAGCAATGTGGTTTAAACAGCCCTTTAGGTATGTCAAGTCAAGCCAAGTCAAGTTAATTGTCACTTCACAGTTTACGAACTGTATTCACTTTTACTGTCAGGCAGGCGATACCGGTTTCACACAAATTGACTCAGAGATAGCTTCCACAGTCAGGCCATCAGGCTGCTGAACATGGGCATATAGCGTATAACAATGTATATTTTATTACATTGATTTATATATATATATTGCTCTTTTCCTGTGCCAATATATTGCATTTTATAAATTGCATTTTATTCTGTTGTAGGTTAGGGACCGGGTTGAGTCTTGGGGTAGTGCTCACCGAGTTAGGGACCGGGTTGAGTCTTGGGGTAGTGCTCACCGAGTTAGCGACCGGGTTGAGTCTTGGGGTAGTGCTCACGCTCGCCATTGTTGAACGTTGTAGTTAAAATGGCGCCCGCAGAGACAGAGCATAATATGCTTTGCCTAGTAGTACACTGTGACGCACACAAATGACGATGCTCGATGCTCCAAAGTCTTCCGTGGGGCGATTTGAAAAGCGCCCCACGGGAAGACGTTTTGAGGACGCTGATTGGCTACATTTTATGTCACTCGTTTATATCTTGAATCAGCAATTGGCTAAACTGCTACAGAGACCCGCCTCCGTGGGGCGATTTGAAAAGCGCCCCAGCAGCATCGTCATACAAATGCGCCCTTAAGGCTGCAGTGTACTAGGCATATGTGGACTAGGAAAAGCATATTATGTTGTGCAAATTATTTTAAAATCATATTTTACACATATTTCTGGGTGCATTCCAGATTTTAAACACACACATATTGACAATTTATATATATATATTTTTTATTTTTTTATATTTTGTTTGTGCGTGTGGTTTAGGGGGGGGTGGCGCCCCATCGCCCCCTATGGGCCAGCCGCCACTGGAGAAGACCCTGGAAGTTTGCAATGAGCTGGATGACATATTTCACGCACTACTATGCCCACAAAGCACAACATGGACATTTCTAAAATGTTGTATTTTTTTGTTAAATGTATAATGAAGCCATTGACTCTAGAGGGAAAATTGTGGTAAAGCTGCATTCAATGAAAAGAAGAAAAACATTTTCCTGAGGAGACTGAGGAAAGTCCACCTGTCCCCTCAGATTCTGGTGAACATTTACCGTGTGCCATTGAAAGCATCCTCACCAACTGCATTGTGGTACGGCAACTGCCCTGCAGAGGGTGGTGAAAACCGCCCAACGCATCGCAAACGAAGAAAGTAAGCACAAGCAAGTTTTGACTTGAGTTTTGATCTGTAGCCAGATTAACTGGCCTATAAGGTAATTTTACTGGTTTAGCAATGTGGTTTAAACAGCCCTTTAGGTATGTCAAGTCAAGCCAAGTCAAGTTAATTGTCACTTCACAGTTTACGAACTGTATTCACTTTTACTGTCAGGCAGGCGATACCGGTTTCACACAAATTGACTCAGAGATAGCTTCCACAGTCAGGCCATCAGGCTGCTGAACATGGGCATATAGCGTATAACAATGTATATTTTATTACATTGATTTATATATATATATTGCTCTTTTCCTGTGCCAATATATTGCATTTTATAAATTGCATTTTATTCTGTTGTATTATATTTTTATCAAATTTTATCTTATTTTTATAACTGCTGTCAGTCGTCGGGTATTGCACATAAGATTTGTGTAAACTGTGAAGTGACAATAAACTTGACTTGACTTGACTTGAAGAAGGGCATCTTGCCCAAAACGTTTGCAAGGCAAAATTCAAAAGTAATTACCCCATTCCAGTATGCGGTGTTGTGCCCCCCCCACGCTCTAATGGATCCCAGGTGTTGCCCATCATAATCAGGCCTACTGAGGCTAATGAACACCTGGGATCTACCCTTCTTTAGGCTGCCGAGGACCGACGTCGGGCGCTTGGTTATTGAGAACCAGTGTCACGAGAGACTGCGTGTTCCAGCTCCGACCACGCCAAGTAACCAGTCCAACCCTGTCTAGTTTGTGTTTTTGACGTTGGAGATATTTTCAGTAAAGACATTTTTCCATTGTTTTGAGTGTCCGTGTCTCTCTACTTCTGGGTTCTTTGGCACATTTGGCTCGCCCAGAAGCGGGGCGCAGGACACCGTGCAAGTTACGCAAGATAGTAACGGAACAAGCCATCGAACTTACCCAACTGCAGGCCGAACTGGGAAAGGCTTTTCCCTCGGTCCAGTCCCAGATTGCGGTGCTGGAGAACACGTCGCAGACTACCGTCAGTACGGTCACCAGCCTCACCGCCAAGGTGGATGCTATGTCCGGAGCCCTAGCATCCATCCAGCGATCTCTGGACGCGTTAGCCGTCAGCATCTATCCAGCCCCAGGTTCCGGTCCGGGAACCGGTTCGTCCTACATCCCGGCCCCGATGTCCCCACAGGGCCAGTCGTTTGCGCCGAGCCCAGCTTGGTTAGCCCCAGATCGTTAGGAGGCGATTTGAACCAGTGCCATGGGTTCCTAGCTCAGTGTGAGTTGCTGTTCACACATCAGCCGTCCAAGTATTCCTCTGGTGGGGCCAGGATTGCTTTCGTGATGTCCCTCCTTGCCGACAGAGCTCTTAGCTGGGCGATAGCCACGGTGAACAGCGACGGGGGTTATGCCACCGATTACCCCCTGTTCAAGCGAGAGTTTTGCGCGGTCTTTGACCATCCGCTGGACGGGCTGGATTCTGCAAGCCGGCTGCTAGTTTGCCATCAGGGGTCTCGCTCGGTGGCCGATTTCACGGTGGAGTTCCGGATCCTAGCCATAGAGAGTGGTTGGGACGACGTCAAGGACCTCATCGTTCGAGACAGCCCGGAGACGCTGAGGGATTTAATCACCCTGGCGCTCCAAATGGACTCACTGCTGCGTGAACGCCGTTTGGACTGAGCCCAGCGTTCGTTCCTTCGCCCGGCTCCCGGTCGCTCTGCCTCAGCGACCGCCACCCAGTCTGCGGCGGGCTTGGCCACGCCCCCTTCTCAGCACGCGACGTCCGGGCCCGGAGAGCCCATGGAGATTGGCCGATCCCACCTTTCGGCAGGACTAAGAGAGTACAGGATGTCCCACCAACAGTGCCTCTACTGTGGGAAGGAGGGACATTATGTCAGAGCCTGCCCAACCCGCCCAAACGACCAAGCTCACCAGTAAGGGGCATACGGGTGAGCAAGACATCCCTTTCCCCGCCCCGTAGTATGTTAAATCGTCTCTTTCCGGCCACCTTAGCCTGGGGTACGGAGACCTTGTCGGTTGGCGCTCTCATAGACTCGGGTGCAGACGAGTGTCTACTTGATGTTACTCTAGCCCGCCAGGCGGGAGTCCCTTTGGTGGCTTTAGATCGCACCCTCTCTCCTCGGGCCATTGACGGGAATTCTTTGGGTACTATTACGCACGCTACTGACCTTCTCAAACTCACTCTTTCAGGAAATCACTCTCCATTAGTCCATTAGTTTTTTTGTTTTGCACGCCCCCACGGCGCCTCTAGTGTTGGGTAGACCCTGGCTGGAGAGGCACGACCCTCACATCTCCTGGGCGTCTGGGCGGGTCTTGGGGTGGAGTACAGCTTGTCACGCTACCTGTCTGCGTTCCGCCCTGTCTCTGTCCAGCGGTTCCAGGCCTGTGTCCTCTCCACCAGATATCACTGGGGTGCCTCACATTTATCACAACCTCTCTCTGGCGTTTAGTAAGGACAGAGCCCTCTCACTCCCCCCTCACCGGCCTTATGATTGTCCCATCGACCTCCTTCCTGGGGCCGCTCTTCCTAAGAGGCGGCTCTACAACATCTCCCAGCCGGAGAGGGAGGCAATGCGCAACTATATCGCTGAGTCCCTAGCCTCAGGCCTTATAAAGCCGCCGTCTTCGCCCCTCGCAGCGGGCTTCTTCTTCGTGGCTAAGAAGGACGGTGGCCTGAGGCCCTGTATAGACTATCGGGCACTGAACGACATCACGGTGAAGAATAGGTACCCCTGCCACTTCTTAGTTCCACTTTCGAGCCACTCACGCACGCCCGGGTGTTCACCAAGTTGGACCTTCGTAACACGTACCACTTGGTCAGGATCAGGGAGGGTGACGAGTGGAAGACTGCCTTCAACACCCATCTCAGCCACTATGAGTACCGCGTCATGCCGTTCGGTCTGTCCAATGCCCCCAGAGTTTTCCAAGGCCTGGTGAATGATGTGCTGAGGGACATGCTAAACATCTTTGTGGTGGTGTACCTGGACGACATCCTGATTTTCTCTAGGTCCATGGAGGAACACCACCAGCACGTCCGCCTGGTGCTACAACGGCTGTTGGAGAACAGGCTCTACGTTAAGGCTGAGAAGTGCGTCTTCCACACCAACTCGGTGACGTATCTCGGCAACGTGGTGGAGGATGGACAGATGCGTGCAGACTCGCCAAGATCAAGGCGGTGGAGGAATGGCCGTGCCCTACCGACCGCACGCAGCTCAGGCACTTCCTGGGTTTTGCAGGCTTTGTGCGGCGGTTCATCAAGGGTTCAGCCAGGTGGCTGCCCCCCTCAACGCCCTCACCTCCTCCTCTCGGCCGTTCGTGTGGACACCTGAGGCGGAGTCGGCCTTCCTCCGACTCAAGAGCTTGTTCACCACAGCCCCGGTTCTCGTCCACCCCGACCCGGCGAGGCAGTACATCGTCGAGGTAGATGCGACTGACACAGGCATCGGAGCCGTTCTCTCACAGCGGTCGGAGGAGGACCACAGGGTCCACCCGTGTGCCTATTTCTCTCGGCGTTTCGAACCCGCTGAGAGGAACTATGACGTGGGCAACAAGGAACTGTTGGCGGTTCACGCCGCCCTGGAGGAGTGGAGACACTGGTTGGAGGGAGCAGAGCTACCGTTCATCGTGTGGTCGGATCACAAGAACCTGGCCTACATGAGGACTGCGAAGAGGCTGAACTCCAGGCAGGCCCGCTGGGCCCTTTTCTTCAGCCGGTTCAATTTCACCCTCACCTACCGTCCGGGCTCCAAGAACGTCAGAGCTGACACCCTCTCCCGTCAGTTCCCGGGGGAGGGTCCTGCCGTCATGGAGAACCCCGACACCATCCTTCCTTCAGCCCGGGTGGTGGGTGTAGTCACCTGGGCCATCGAGCCGCTGGTGAGACAGGCCCAGTGGGCCGAGCCAGACCCACGGTCACGGTCCCTGTAACCGGTTGTTTGTGCCTCTTGCTGTCCGCCCGCAGGTGTTGGAGTGGGGCCACTCCAGCCACTTTGCTTGTCACCCCGGGGAGCGGCGGACAGCGGAGTTCATCAGCTGGAGGTTCTGGTGGACCACTCTCAGGAGGGATGTCAGGGGGTTTGTAGCTGCCTGCACCACCTGCGCCCGGAGCAAGGCTTCGCATCGCCCTCCAGCAGGTCTCCTGCACCCCCTCCCCGTTCCCAGTCGCCCATGGTCCCACATTACCTTGGACTTTATTACTGGGCTTCCTGTTTCCCAGGGCTGTGACACCATCCTGACCGTGGTCGATCGCTTCTCCAAGGCTGTTCATTTTGTTTCCCTCCCAAGGCTTCCCTCGGCGGCCGAAACAGCGGACCTCCTGACCCTCCATGTGGTCCGCCTACATGGAATCCCCTCTGACATTGTGTGGCAGGCCTTCTGCAAGGGAATTGGGGCCACGGCCAGCCTATCCTCGGGTTACCACCCTCAGTCCAATGGGCAGGCGGAGCGTGCCAACCAGGCCGTCGAGGCGGCTCTTCGTTGCGTCACCTCAAGTAACCCCACCTCCTGGGCCAAGTACCTGCCCTGTGTGGAGTATTCCCTCAACGCTATGGAGAGCTCCGCTGGAGGAGAAGACGACAGCCTCCACGCGGCCTCCTCTGCAAGTAACGAGAGATGGTGAAAGACCAGCTCGTGAAACCAATGTCGCCACCCAATAATCGTCAAGCTGACAGACCAAGGCGTAAAAAGTCGGGGGGATGCAAGTCCACGCCAGGACGGGTATCCATCCCGACGGTCGACCAGCAAGGTCTGGCAGTGCTCCAGCTAAACGTAGAGGGCCTCACCAACGCCAAACTCGAGATCATAAGTCACCTCGCCGACTCCCACAAGGTTGCAGCTGTCCTCCTACAGGAAACCCACTGTATGGTTGAAGACACCCTCAAGCTGCCCGGGTTCCACCTAGCTGGTTCCATCCTCAGCAGACATCACGGTATTGCGACCTTTGTGAGGTCTGATCTGGGGTGGACACCAAGATACAGGCAACATCTGTTGTAAATGTGTACAAGCCTCCACCATCTACACTGACCGTGTCGGCCCTCCCGCTTGCCCAGGCACCTGCCATCTATGCAGGGGACTTTAACTGCCAGCACACTGACTGGGGATACTCCCACACTACACCAGACGGAGAGACGCTGTGTGAGTGGGCCTCCAACGCCAATGCTCAGCTCCTGTTTGACCCCAAAGAGCCACCAAGTTTCCACTCTTCAAGATGGAACACCTTCACCAACCCAGACCTCGCATTTGCTGTATGCCACAACAGCGACCCAATTCCGGAGAGACAGGTCATTGATAGGTTCCCCCGGTCACACCACCGACCGTCTGTCATCAAAGCCCCCTCACTGGTGCAGCCGGTAGAGGGTAAACCTGTCCGTAGGTGGAACTTCCGGAAGGCCAACTGGCAGGCATTCACCACGGAGACAGAGAGAACATCAGCCTGTCTCCCAGACCCAGACATTGCTGATGTGGACTCAGCATATGCAGCCTACTGCGAAGTTCTCCTAAGTGCAGCAAAGAAGACGATCCCTCGCGGCTACAATGCGAGCTACATCCCGGGCTGGGACGAAGAGTGCAACCACCTCCTGCGTGAACATCAGCAGGCTGGCTCAAGGGAGGATGTGGAAGCGACTGCAACGGCACTACTCCACAAGCTGGACGCCACCCGAAGGGCCAGATGGACTGAAACCGTTGAGTCAATCGATTTCACCCATTCCAGCCGTAAGGCGTGGCAGACCATCAACCAGCTCACTGGCAGGAAAACAACACCCCCCAAGTGCCCTGTGACAACAGATGCCATTGCAGCCCAGCTCCTGAAGAACAGCCAATTCCAAGGTTCAGATAAGAACTTCGCCCGCTCTACACTGTGCGAGATATCTTCCCTCTCTAGGGCATCCAGTGTCGATGTTGACATGTCCGGACAGTTTACAACAGCTGAACTTAGGGCGGCCATCGGCAACCTTAGGCAAGGCAAGTCCCCGGGGCATGACAACATCCACCCAGAGTTCGTGACCCACCAGAGTGAGACAACATCTGCCTGGCTGTGCTCTTTTTTCTCATCCTGCTTCCAGAGGTCCAAACTGCCGAAGACCTGGCGCCGTGCTGCTGTTATCGCCCTGCTGAAACCAGGCAAAACTGCGGAAGACCCTAAGGCCTACAGACCCATCTCGCTGCTCTGCGTCCCATTCAAGATACTGGAGAGGATGATCCTCAGCCGCATAGAGCCAGTAGTGGACCCACAGCTTCCAAGGGAACAGGCTGGTTTCCGGCGGGGCAGGTCAACAGTAGATCAGGTAACCCTGCTCACCCAGGACATCGAGGACAGCTTTCAGGCCAAAGAGAAAGTTGGGGTTGTGTTGCTTGACCTAACAGCCGCATATGACACCGTCTGGCACCGTGGACTTCACCTGAAGCTGCTGAGGACTATCCCAGACCGGCATATGGTGAAGTTCATAATGGAGATGCTGTCCAACCGCAGCTTCATACTCCGAACCAGCGATGGCCAGCGAAGCAGACTGAGGAGATTGAGAAACGGGGTGCCACAGGGGTCTGTCCTCTCACCACTGCTGTTCAATATTTACATCCACGACCTCCCGGAGACAACATCCAGACAATATGGTTACGCGGATGATCTGGCCATCATGCTGCGTCGAACAACATGGTCAGCGGTGGAACAGGGTCTCAACCAGGACATGGGCATCTTGGCTGCCTACCTGCGCAAGTGGCGTCTGCAGCTCAGTACTGGGAAGACTGTGTCGGCCGCATACCACCTGTGCAACAGAGAGGCCAAAAGGGAACTGTCGGTGTCCGTCGACAACAAGCGTCTGGAGCACCAACTAGCCCCCAAGTACCTCGGTGTTCGGCTGGACAGGACACTGTCCTACAAACGGCACCTTGAGGAAGTGAGAGCCAAAGTGACAGCAAGGGTCTCGCTTATCCGCCGCCTTGCTGGCACAACCTGGGGTGCCTCCGCCAGGACACTACGAATCTCCACACAAGCCCTGGTGTTCTCTGCTGCCGAATACTGCGCCCCAGTCTGGAGTAGAAGCCCACATGTGAAGAAGGTTGATCCTATCATCAACAATGCCCTTCGGATCATAACCGGTTGCCTAAAGCCCACCCCCGTGTCCTACCTGCCAGTCCTAGCGGGAATTGCCCCGGCCGGTCTCCGACGAGAGGCCGCTATCCTCGCACTTGCAAGGAAAGCCCAAGAACATGACTGGCATATCCTGCACGAAACAACAACAAAGGCAGCGCCCCCAAGCAGACTCAAGTCCCGTCACCCCTACAACAGGACAGCACAAGAGATGCTTGGTTCCATCCCTGAGGACCTGTCTACAAGGGCATGGCTAGCAACTTCCTGGAAGCAGGAATGGGAGTCGGCTGAGCCCACACGTCTGCACCATCACATCCAAGATCCGGGAGATGGAGTCGAAGGAGAACATCTACCACGCCGGCATTGGACCCTGCTGAACCGCCTCCGTACTGGGGTTGGTCGCTTCAAAGCGTCCATGAAGGAGTGGGGCCTGGCAGACAGCGCAGTATGTGAGTGTGGCGAGCCTGAGCAGACTGCCGACCACATAATCACCACCTGTCCTCTGTACAGACCTCCTTCAGAGGCTGGCCTCTTCCATGTGGGACCAGAGACGAGAGCGTGGCTTTGTGACACTGAGCTGGACATATGATGATGATACACGAAAGAAGAAGAAGAAGAAGAAGAGAGCTCCGCTACTGGTATGTCCCCATTCCAGTCCACCAGCCCCCTCTGTTTCCCCAACAGGAGCTGGAGGTGGCGGTCCCGTACACAAGGGCCCACCTCCGCCGGTGTCGACACGTTTGGAGGGCCGCCCGGGCCGCACTACTCCGGGCCACAGAGTGGGCCCGGCTTGCCGCGAACCAGCAGAGGGTGCCTGCCCCTGTCTACCAGCCTGGCCAGAGGGTTTGGCTGTTGGCCCGGGACCTGCCCCTCCAGACCTCCCAGACATCAACTCATAAGTTGAATCCCCGGTACGTTGGTCCCTACACCGTGGATCGAGTCATTAACCCCTCTGCAGTGCGTTTAATTCTCCCTCCAGCTCTCAGGGTTCACCCCGTGTTTCATGTGTCTCAGCTAAAACCCGTGGCCTCCAGTCCCTTGTCTCCCCATGTTACAGCTCCTCTGCTTCCCCGGGTCCTGGCGGATGGAGATCCGGTATGGTCGGTCCGTAAGCTCCTCGATGTCCGCCACTGGGGGCGGGGTTTCCAGTACCTAGTGGATTGGGAGGGCTTGGGTCCGGAGGACCGGAGCTGGGTTCCCTCTTCCTGTCTCGCGGACCCCTCCCTGCTGGACGACTTCTATCGGGAGAACCCGGGGGCTCTGGGGCGGTCGTCCGGTGCCTCCCCTCAGGGGGGGGATACTGTTGTGCCCCCCCACGCTCTAATCGATCCCAGGTGTTGCCCATCATAATCAGGCCTACTGAGGCTAATGAACACCTGGAATCTACCCTTCTTTAGGCTGCCGAGGACCGACGTCGGACACTTGGTTATTGAGAACCACTGTCACGAGAGACTGCATTTTCCAGCTCCGACCACGCCAAGTAACCAGTCCAACCCTGCCTAGTTTGTGTTTTTGACGTTGGAGATATTTTCAGTAAAGACATTTTTTCCATTGTTTTGAGTGTCCGTGTCTCTCTACTTCTGGGTTCTTTGGCACATTTGGCTCGCCGGTCTCGTTGGGGCGTAACATGCGGTCTCTTTATCTCATTGTTAGCTGAAATCAACCTGGATGCCAAGACTTTCCGGTTTCTGCAATTTGCCTGGATGCCAAGACTGTCTTGGCGTCCAGGCTAATTTCAGAAACCGGTTGTAGGATACGTTCCCACCACAACAGGGTTCAGGACAGCACTCAGGACGGCACACACACCGACAGGCTTTGAAAGTTTTTACTTAGTTCACCGGTGACAGTTACCGTGTACCGCAACACCACTTCACTCAATAACCACAAATCATTACACACAATTAACTAAATGTTTAGCACATGTCACGGAGCATCGGAGGGACCACCACGGCGGTCGACTCCACACGTGTCAGGATCCAGCATTTATAGGCAGCACCATTATGCTCATCACCAACCAGCTGCGTCAATCCCAATCAACACCGGACCAGATCTGAAGCACCCTCGGTCAGGGAACTAGTCAGTGAACCTATAATGTCAATATCAATATAGGCAGCAGCATACTCAGCGTGCGGTCTGAGCACCCGATCCACGAGACACTACATTCAGAACAACAAGCCCCAGAAAAATACTAAAGGAAGTGTAATGAATTGCCACAACTTACAGAAACACCCTTTTTTGCTTGTTTGACTGTCTGACCTTTTTGACCTGGTGTGGCGGTTTGACCTGGTGTGGCGATGACTGCAGGTTAGACCTGCAGTCATCGCCACCCACTTGAGAGGAATGCATGTGAATGTAAAGCACAACACAAGACAAGTATCCACAGGAAATGTTTTCAAGGTGTGGCGTGAGAGGTGGGGAAGAGGGTTTTAGTGAGTAGCTCTGCGTGCGCTGTTTGACAACATCAAACACAGCCCTTCTTCCTTCACAGCCATTTGATAAAAGGCAGATTTAAGAAAAGCGTCTATATCCTGCATTGGTTGGACTTGAAAACTGGAGGCAATGAAAAATGCGAGACATGTGGCCGGACACCTAGGTGTTACTAGATACTAGGCTACTAGGTGGCATAACCACTGGGCACCATTTGTATCAATGGTGCGCAGTCCCACATTGAGCCGGACACCTAGTAACAGGGTCTACTGCTACATCATTGTTTGGTCATGCTGGTGCATTGCCTGCATGGAAACAAAGGGATTGCAGAAATGGCTAATTGGTTTCCCCGCGGCTGCGCCTCTGATTGGTGAATGAACAGTATAATTGGTCGAGCTATGAGTTTGCACATTCAATCTGATCTAAAAAAAAACTAAAAGAATCGGCATTTGCCTTGATTATATGTGGCTATATGTCCAAAACGTCCCAACCCGCCCATCCAGAGACAGGGAGGATCAGCCCCGAGTTTGTAGTGTCTCGTGGATCGGGTGCTCAGACCGCACGCTGAGTATGCTGCTGTCTATATTGATGTTGACATTATAGGTTCACTGACTAGTTCCCTGACCGTCCTAACCCGAGTGGGTGCTTCAGATCTCAGAGACATCATTCCAATTATTATTTTATTTAGACTGTATGGCAAGTAGACCAATAGGCCTGTGTTGTTGTCGGCGCTTACCTTAAAATCAATACAAAACTGAAGTTGACAAATACAAATAAATTGTGAATAAAAAAAAAAGACAAATTAATAAAACAGTTCTCTTCTCCACTGGGCACTGGACGCCATATACTCGGTCCTTGTGAAAAATAAATACATTCAGAATCAATGTATATATTTGGGATAAGTTATGGTTTCCACAGGTCACCGTGGCCCACCTTGATGAAGTACTTTGTTCCGGACACCGTCTGGCTTCTGTATGTCATGGCCACGAACAAATCATACGTCTGGTTAGTCTTCCCCTCTACGGACGCCTTAACCTGTGTAGTAACAACCAGTGGCGGCTCGTCCATAGGGGCGCAGGGGCGCCGCCCCACCTGGTTGAGAGAGGAAAAAAAAATAATAATAATAATTGTGTTTTTTTATTTTTTATTTTTTTGACCCCTAAAAATAAACTAAACATGTTTAAAATGAATAATAATTACTCATTTTATGTATGTTTGTGTTTAAAATGCACAATAACGTTAATATAGCAAATATAAATCATTGTTGTGCGTGCTATTCTCCCCCCTCGTTTGTCATTGACGTCACTCTCATAGAAATTTGGTACCTACCTCCAAACCTGGGCGCACTGCCGTGCGCCCAGGTTTGGAGGTAGGTACCAAATTTGATAGGCAATGTAGCCTATCAAGGGTCAAGGTTTTGAGGTAGGTACCAAATTTGATAGGCAAATGTAGCCTATCAAGGGTCCTGAATACGATCTCTGGGAGCGCATTTCATTGCGCCCGAACAAGGAAACCAGTCACGCATGCGCGACTCAAATTGAGTAGCGCATACGTGAGCAAATTGAGTGGCGCATGCGTGAATGCGTGAGCAAAGAAAACCAGTCACGCATGCGCAATTCATAGCCTAGTTGACCCTAGTTATTTGTAAAGCCTGTACTGCTCTGCTCTCAGTTCGCGTCTTGCTGTCTGAGGAAAGGTACGTTGTTGTTTGTTTTTGTCCCGATTATAGTTTTACATTTATTTTTATTGTGGACGATGTAAACGTAAAGTAAAGGGGATAAGAAATGTTGGTCTTGCTGTATAAACATGCAGCTTGTGTCATTTGTATGTAAACGGTGTGGATTGGGGTTTTGTAAGTTTATCGTGACACGTGCTTCCCCAATGCTAGCTACAGGGTCCTCCGTGTGTTTGTCTGCTAATATAGGCTGTGGTCGAATGTATTAAGCATTTGTATTCTATTTAATTAGTTAAATTCAGAAGCATTTGTTAATGAGTCAGTTCTTGCTGCGTCTTGCTGTCTGAGGAGAGGAGATTGAGACCCGTGTGTGTGGGTGAGACCTCATGTTGCAAGTTTGTTCTTTTTTTGTTCTGTACAGGACACAGCCATTACACTAGCTACCATGGAGAATTCTGTCAAATCCCTCAAAGCAACACCATTTGAAAGACGAACACTGCAAGAAAAACTCAGAGTGAAAGAGTTTGGACCTCATCAGCCTGACATCAGCATTCAGCAACCAGCAACAGACAGAATAAGGCTATATATTCGGTCGTTTTCCAGAACCTGGTTTGCTAAGTGGTTCTTGTATAGCATAGGTACATAGATTAAACTGTATATTGTATAGTAGTGTAGTGTACATAGGACCCAGTACCTTTTAATTTGTAAGCTTAACATTGTATTGCATTTTATCTCAGGACTTGTATCAGGTCTATTTTATTATCTTCTATTTTGTTCTAATTACTTTTGCACAATCGAATGTAAGACCATATTTAGGTATTATTTTTGATGGCACACTGGGTAGTCTTTCTAATATAAGACCATATTTTTTTCTTATGTTTATTTTCTACTAGGCACCATATAATAAATGTTCTTTCACCATAAGTTTCAAGTTTGTTTATTATTTGTCACAACAAAATACAGAATACTGATTGATTGTGCTACATACAGTAAAAATAAAGTAAGTAAAAAAAGAAATTAAGCAGTAAGTAAAGGAATGTTCAGTCAATATACATATATACAATACAGAGTAGAATGAGTAACGGTGAGGTTTATATTATGTATAGTTTTTTATTTTTAATTAGCCCTCTCGGTCGTTTACATGGTGAAATGGCGCCACCGTCTGGGCAAATCCGGTATTGCACAGCAGATATGATTACCCCTGCGCCCCTCCTACTTCGGATGTCACCGGCCGCCACTGGTAACAACATTTCAATACAATGCAGCAGCAACAATCATATCGAAACACAGATTTGAGAGTTATGCCGATTCTCCCACGTTGTCATCATGTTCATACAACCAGTAGCTGGTTCCTGTCGTGGTTGTAACGACTGTGTACGTGGCCAGCAAATATAAGGCTACACGTATTAGCCTCAAGAAAACCTACATAATCACTCACCTCCAAACAGAGTTCCTGGACGTCGCTGAGTCCTCCCACGCGCCTACTACTCACGTCCGCCGTTGTGATGAAATTGCACCGGGAACTACACACACACACACACACACACACACACACACACACACACACACACACACACACACACACGGCTGTTGGGAAACCAAACCCTGATTCTTCCTCTTTGGACACGCTAACCCCTCACCAGGTCAAAAAGGTCACAGTCAAACAAGCTAAAAAGTATCGCAAAATAAGAAAAGTTTTGGAAACGCAAGCCATCACGGCCGTGAAGTGCTCTTGGAAGATCCGACGGGTCCTAACCTCATTAAACCGTAAAAATATAAACGGCAATTATGTTTTCTTCTTCTTTCTTCTTCTTCTCACTGGAAGAAAAGAAGAGCAATCATGCTTTTAAATTGAGTCGGTATGAAAACCTGGGAACCGGGATTGGTTTTAAAACGGATGACATGAAACAGAAAATACATTCCGTTCTTTGAGACCTGACGGTATAGCAGTTATACACAGTGAGCACAGAAGAGGCTCTTCTGAAAATGCTGAGCACAAACCAGGCGAGGCCCATATAGGTTCATACAGAGTTGGCAATGAGCTGGAAGACATATTTCACGCACTACTATGCCCACAAAGCACAATGTGGACATTTCTAAAAGTGAGTCAAATTTTATGATATTCAATTTTTTTGAATATTTCGGATCACATGAAGCTTGCTCTTGGAATCACTCCAATAGAGCAGTGGTTCCCAACCTGGGGGGCGCGCCCCCCTTGGGGGGGCGCCAAAGATCGCAGGGGGGGCGCCAGGCCTCAGATGATTTGAGGCCTAATATCATATTTCGATTTTAATTTTTTTTTTATTTTTTTATATATATATATCTTTTCATATAATTGTAACGCAATACATGATTGTCGCTAAAAGCCTTGTCTCTACATTACAATAAAATATAGAAATTTATTGATTAATTAATTTTAATAAAAATTCTACAAATTAATCTGATACTCCTCCGATTCGCGCCAACATTGACGTTACTGTGTCAGCTTCCGTGGTAGTAACAGTTTGCTGTGCTTGCTAGCTAGCGACCAACTTCATAAGGTGAATATTTTGTCTAAAAATGTCTGAAAAACGTAAAGGAGATGACAGCTCATCTGCAATCAAAAAGAAAATGAGGACCTACCTAGAGAGCTATCTTAACTTAGGTTTCATGGAGGGAACGGACAAAACCCGCCCAGAGTGTGTGATATGCAGAGAGAAGCTAGCCAACGACAGCATGAAACCCTGCAAAATGAAGAGACACCAACAGACCATGCACCCAGAAACGGTCGGGCGTGATCGGGACTTTTTCATAAAGAAACAACAGTTTGTTAGGGCTGGCAGCGATGTACAGAAGGCCACCGAGGCCTCTTTTGAATGTGCACTTTTAAAAGCAAAGTCAAAGTCCGGGGGGGGGGGGGGGGGGTGCGCAAATTCCAACAGGAGTCATTTGGGGGGGCTCTGGGTGAAAAAGGTTGGGAACCCCTGCAATAGAGGATGTGTGATGTGTGTGTGCGTGGGTGTGTGCGTGTGTGCGTGTGTTGGTGTGTGCGTGTGCGTGTGCGTGTGTGTGTGTGTGCGTGTGTGTGTGCGTGTGTGTGTGTGCGTGTGTGTGTGCGTGTGTGTGTGTGTGTGTGTGTGTGTGTGTGTGTGTGTGTGTGTGTGCGTGTCACCTACGAAGTACCCAGTGTACCATAACCAGAGGTGTTGAATGATGTGTGAGTGGAGTAAAAATGTCCGAGACAGGCAGATTGTCACGATACATTGAGCTGATGTATTGATTCTAAGGGGTAACCATCCAATAATATCAAAGCAAAGCACAAATATCGTATATATATATATATATAAGCATTGTATATAGATCCTGTATAGATATTGTCAAGATATATATGCTTCTTCTTTTTTTTTTAATCTTTATTGACATTTGTAAAATAAGACCCTCACTCTCCAGCTCAATCCGGTTGTATAAATGGCTGACTTTCTTAGGTTTAAACGTTACTGTAATATGTGGTTGCATTCAATTGTGACTTGCTTATGTTTAAACGTTATTGTAAGATGAGGTCGGCTCACAATATACCGATCATCGGATACCAAATTAAAGAGTATCGCAGCAAACTACGATTAATCGTCAAATATTGAATGGCTGCTTTAAGAATCAAAAGCGTAACGAAAGCCTGAGGGGTAAACCCCTAGTTTTTACCTTAGTATTAGTTTGTTAGATCTATTGTTTGCCAGAACTTGTTTATTAGCACTGGCTTTTTAGCTTGTGTCTATTGGCTTCACTATTTGTCTTTGTCCCTGTTTGATGTACTTGTTGGGTCAAATCTAGGGAGACAACTTATTGTACTTTCACCTGAGCTCTGGTTCTGCTCTTGGAGTCTTGTTAGAAAGCAAATGCACTCATGACTTCTGGTGACTAGTCTCCTGTCTACCTGTTGAATGAGCTTATTGTAATGTAATGGATTATATGTTATGTTATTATATATGTGTATATTTATGTTTATATTATATTATTATGACTTCTGGTGACTAGTAGTTCTGTTGTCTAGTCACTACTGCCTGGTTTGGCAACAGCTGTGCTCAGGACAGGAGGTCTCTGCTCAGGACAGGAGGTCTCTGCTCAGGACAGGAGGTCTCTGCTCAGGGCAGGAGGTCTCTGCTCAGGACAGGAGGTCTCTGCTCAGGACAGGAGGTCTCTGCTCAGGACAGGAGGTCTCTGCTCAGGATAGGAGGTCTCTGCTCAGGACAGGAGGTCTCTGCTCAGGGCAGGAGGTCTCTGCTCAGGACAGGAGGTCTCTGCTCAGGACAGGAGGTCTCTGCAGAGAGCAGTGCATCCACCTCCACAACAGGAACTACACTCCCCTCCCTGCAGGACGTACACACCATGAGGTGCAGAACCAGAGCCTGTAGGTGTAGGATCATGAAGGATCCTCACCACCCCAGCAAAGGACCAACTGTTCCAACTGCTGTGAACAGTCGCCTCCGCAGTCATGCAGAAAACACAGAGAAACTGAGACAGAGGTACTCCCCCCAGGCCATCAGGACTGTGAACACAGATCTCACCAGGACCTCCACCAAGTCCCACACACTGGCCATCTGATACACACACACACACACACACACACACACACACACACACACACACACACGCACGCACGCACGCACGCGCACACAAACACACACACATACACACATACACACATACACACACACACACACATACACACACACGCACGCACGCGCACGCACGCACGCGCACGCACGCACGCGCACGCACGCACGCGCACACAAACACACACACATACACACACACACATACACACACACACATACACACACACACACACACACGCGCACGCACGCACGCGCACGCACGCACGCACGCACACAAACACACACACAAACACACACACACACACACACACACATACACACACACACACACATACACACACACACGCACATGCACACACACACGTACACACACACACACACACACGAACACACATATATATATGTATATAAGTATATAGCATACACACATATGTATATGTAACCATATTGTTTCTGGACTGTATAGTTACACTCATGAGATACACATATGTGTATCCTGTATGTGTATGTGACAATTTAGCTCATGAATCTTGATTGTTGAATGACCGTATTGTAATGTAATGTATTATATATGATGTTATTTCTATATGTGTATACTGTATGTTATGTATGTGTATCAGTGGCGAACCTTGTCTATCACAACTGGACCTTCTGTAGACCGATGAATCGATGAACTACTGTCCTGGTCCTGTACTGTAGCTCACTACATCATCACACACCATCAGGGCCTTCTCCACTCAGCTAGGACTATTAGGTTTCATAGACAAATGGCGGCCACACAACCACACCTTCCTAACAATTACCAATGCAAAGAAAGATCAAGTCAAAACTCTCAATTGAAATGCACAACAATGCTTAACAAACTCAAGACAGCCATTAACTAATCAGTCAACAAGTGTGTGGAAACAAAATGTAACAACCAGCTCAACGAGATGCAACACTGAGACAAAACCAGCAAAGACAAATGAGTGTCACTCACCAATGATGTTCACTTAAAGACCAAATCCATTCTCATGTCCTTCTGGATGAATGTTTTGATAACCCGGTCATAAAGCTGATCACTGCTTTTCAGATCGCAACATCATCTTCACCTGTTGCCATTTCAACGTAAAAAAACAATAAAACTTCAAATGAATTGCTACGTAGCACTAAGCTAGATCCTCTGTCTCGAGCCAGTGAACTAACGGGTCTTCTAGAGTACCCTGGAACCGTGGGGAAATCTGAAAGAATACGAACATTGGCTACAAATCAATATATTGATTGGTTGACAATTTCAAATTGTCAATCCAAACGTATGCTCTCATTCAGTTTAAGGGCCAGGGCCTTCTATCAAGGATAAAGAGTACCTTGGTTGAAGGATATTCTTCCCAGCAACCCAGACAAATATCTGATTGGTTGCACACAAAACCACTCAAATGCGTAGTGCATGGACCGAGAAAGACAAACAAATCAACGTAACACTGTAATATAACAGATAACAACACAGATACAATTCTCATTTATTCATTTTATTTCAATTTTATAAAATTATATTAATATAATTCATTTAATTATTTTTTTTTTCATCTGAGGGTTCCAGGGTCTTCTCTGAATACCTTGAAGGCCCTGACGTTTCACCATTGATGTGTATGTTATATTATTATGGCTTGTTAGGAAGGAAATGACTTGTGTTGACTAGAAGTTATCTTGTCTACCTGTTGAATTAGCCATTACGCCGTAGACCAACACTGGCGTGTATATCTCTGTCAACACAGCTGGGCGTCTCGTCCAGATGTGTTGACATTGTATTGACTACGACGTTATTGTATAGGTCAAGTCTTCACTGTGTGTGTGTATTGCGTAACTCGTGACTCACTGTAAATAGGTCAAGGGTGATTATTCCCCTCCGCAAGCTCCCTGAGGTCCTTCTTATAGAGGTTTTATTGGATCACATTGCATCCATAAGTGCATTACACCAAAGGACCCTGCCGGATGACAGATCAAAGTGTTTTGTTTTCTTCTTCTTGGGGGGGTTGTTTGTTTGGAGGAAGTGCAGCAGGTTACCGGGAGCTGGGCGGGCGGAGTCAGAGTGGGAGGAAAACAGCGTTAACACTCGGTGACACTTCAGGTCACCGAGCCAGGAGGGGATTTTCAGTGTCAACACAACACTCTGGTTAAAAATAACCAGCACAGGTCACAGACCAAAATAACTAATTATTGTACACATTTTTACATGAAAAGGTAGAAAGTGTTGTTAAATGTCTGCCGCAGCACCCAAAACATACAAGAAGAACAATATACAAGAAGAAGAAGAAGAAGAAGAAGAAGAAGAAGAAGAAGAAGAAGAAGAAGAAGAAGGAGACGTAGAAGAAGAAATAATATTTTCATATTACACATGTGTGCTGTATTATTAAAACATGGACAAATACAACTTGGAATGATGTTGCCTTTTGTTAAAGGTTTGTCAAGTCATTTACTATATAAACTACTATAATATAAACTACTATAGGCATTACAGATCTCTTTGATTGTCGAGATAAAATATCAACTTGCCACCGTTGCTTTCTTTTACATGAATCCAAATGTCATTTGATTATTTGATCATTATTTTAAACATGTTGTTCTGTTTTTGTTGTTTGTGTTTTTTGATATGCAATCCACTCATGTATATGCATTCCATCACGATGGGACCACACACAGCTCTGAAAGAATAACAGTGTGTGTGTGTGTGTGTGTGTGTGTGTGTGTGTGTGTGTGTGTGTGTGTGTGTGTGTGTGTGTGTGTGTGTGTGTGTGTGTGTGTGTGTGTGTGTGTGTGTGTGTGTGTGTGTGTGTGTGTGTGTGTAAAATATGTGTGTGTTCCTATGTATTCAAATGAAAATAATGAATTATCACATAATCACATAAATAACATGTTTTCAATTGAGGATATATAATGAAGTTAATTTATGCATCAGGCACCTATAAAACACCCCTCTCTTCTCTCCTCTCTCCTCTCCTCTCTCCTGACCCCTCTCTCCTCTCCTCTCCCTTGACTCCTTTCCCCTCTCTCCTGACTCCTCTCCCCTCTCTCCTGACTCCTCTCCCCTCTCTCCTGACTCTTCACCTCTCTCCTAACTCCTCTATCATCTCTCCTCTCCTCTCTCCTGACTCCTCTCTACTCTCCTCTCTCCTGACTCCTCTCTCATCTCTTCTGACTCATCTCTCATCTCTTCTGACTCATCTCTTCTCTCCTAACTCCTCTATCCTAACTCCTCTATCCTCTCTCCTCTTCTCTCTCCTGACTCCTCTCCCCTCTCTCCTGACTCCTCTCTCATCTCTTCTGACTCATCTCTTCTCTCCTAACTCCTCTATCCTCTCTCCTCTTCTCTCTCCTGACTCCTCTCTCCTCTCCTCTCTCTTGACTCCTCTCTCCTCTCTTCTGAATTCTCTCTCCTGACTCCTCTCTCCTGAATCCATTCTCCTGACTCTTCTCCTCTCTCCTGACTCCTCTCTTGACACCTCTCCTCATCAGTCCCACTTCACAGTGCAACCTGAAGACGGTGACTTTGTCTTTAGCACACAACTCACAAAATGTGGGTCAGACAGTCTCTTCACGGTTGGGTTCAGACTGTCTCTCCACAGGTCAGACAGCTTCATCGGGCAGACAAACAGGATGAATCACAGGAGGCTGGAGATCATCTTACACACAGCAGGGTGGCGTGTGGCTGAGCGGCACAAAAGGACCAGACATGCCCAAAAAGGCAGGAAAGATGTACAATGAGACACAGTACTCTGGTGGACCCCACTAACCCAGTGGACTCTGGACCCCACTAACCCACAAGACTCTGGTGGACCCCACTAACCCACAGGACTCTGGTGGACCCCACTAACCCACAAGACTCTGGTGGACCCCACTAACCCACAGGACTCTGGTGGACCCCACTAACCCACAAGACTCTGGTGTACTCCACTAACCCACAGGACTCTGGTGTACCCCACTAACCCACATGCAGAAGGAGATTCCTCTCCCATCCCTCGACACACACACACACGCACACACACACGCACACACACACGCACACGCACACACACACACACACACACACACACACACACACACACACACACACACACACACACACACACACACACACACACACACACACACACACACACACACTCTCTTCCTTTCCAGTTCCTCTTTCTTCCACTCCAGTTTGCATACAGAACAAACCGGCCCTGCAGCACCTAGACAGAAGGAACACCTACGTCAGATTGTTGTTCATTGACTACAGCATTGTTCCCTCCAAGCTGGTCCTGAAACTGAGGGACCTAGGTCTGGGCGCCTGTAACTGTAACTGCATTATGGACTTCCTAACGGGCAGGCCTCAAGTGATGAAGATTGGGAACAACTCTCATCCACTCTTGTCCTCAACACCGGAGCACCCCAAGGCTGCTGCCTCAGTCCCCCGCTGTTCTTCGCTGTACACACATGACTGTACTGCCATGCACAGCAATAACCAGATTATCAAGTTAGCAGACGACACCACAGTCAGCAGAAATCGTCAGCTGCTTCCGTTTCCTAGAACTACAGATCTCCGATGACCTGACGTGGACCCGCAACATGGAGGCCATGCTGAAGAAGGCACACCAGGGCCTCTATGCTCTGCGGGGCCTCAGGAGAACAGCATAGGCAAACGGTGGCTTGTGAACTTTTACCATGGCACCATAGAGAGCGTCCTGACGAGTGGCATTACTGTGTGGTACGGAAACACCACTGCACAGGACAAGAAAGCCATCCAGAGGGTCCTGAGGACGGCAGAGAAGATCATCGGGTGTGCACTTCCATGCATTGAGAAGATCTTGAGGACCAGATGTCTCAAGAAGGCCAACTCCATCTCTAAGGACAAGCAAGCAACCTCCCTGGGCTCCATCTCTTCTCCCCCCTACCGTCTGGTCACCGGTTCTGCAGCATCCGTACAGCAAGGACTACCAGGTTTAAGGATAGTTTTTATCCCCAGGCAGTGACCTACTGAACTGCTAGGAGTGCCGCCACTATCATAACATTGTCATTCATATTATATTATATTATCATACTTTTGTTGGACTTTCTGGACTCATTACAGCTACTGCACTGTTCTGCACTGTATTAATGATGCTGCTGCACTACTGGCATTTTAAAAGGTTTTTTAAATGTGTTTTGCACAATTCAACACATGTACAATATCATCCATCTGTCACTTTATTGTTATTTTTTATTGGTATTTTTATTGTGCAGTATTTATATTTTTATAGTACTGCGGGGGGAATGGGGAGTAAGCATTCCATTGTAAAAATCTAAAAATCTTGAATCTTAAGGATGGACCACGTGTGTGCTAACATGCGTGCTAACAGGTAAGGCACATGCTACGTGTACGGGGATGATTTTACTTGGTTCTAACAGCTACATCAAAATACACTACACGTTACACACACTATACACTCACTACGTACAACACACTACACAATCCCAGTAACTTACAAGTAATGTAAGCCATGCCAATTTCAGGAGAGATTTAATGAAATACAGAATATCACCAGACAAGGTCTCCAGAGCAGCTCTCAGTTGGGAAACCAAAAGCAAGATGTGTGACACATGTGTCACACATCTCCCAGAGTGTAAGGCAAGGGCCGAGGGATGAAGGAAACGTGGCTACTCGCTGCCACCGACACTTAAGGATGAGTGAGTGTGTGTGTGTGTGTGCGGGGGGTCTCTGAAGTGACACGAGGAAGGACCTATTCTTAGCATGTGTCGATTGATTGCGATGACAAATCAGCAGCACTCACAACGCCGCCCTGTCGCGTGTCTTCTACTCTTCTATACTACTTGGCGCGTGGTCAGCGCCTGCGTGTCTTGTCGTGAGAGTTGGTGATTAAGGAGGTGGGCATGTGGAAGAAAGAGCAAAAGTGCAACATTTCTCACGAATGCATGAATGAATGCAGGCAAGTGAAATGGTCGATTTGTTCCTGATCACCTTCACGTGTGCGGGAAAGTAGTTTGTTGACAAATGTTGACTAACAAATGAGAACATTTTGGCATAAGGTCTATTTGCACAATGAGGAAACCCTTAATGTAATGTTAATATAGCATAAATGAATGTAATGTAAATATAGAATAAACTAATGTCATGTAAATATAAAATAAATAAATGTAATAGAAATATAGAATAAATTCATGTAATGGAAATAGAGAAATAACAAACAACATGTAAATATACAGGAAACAAATGTCTAGCTCACATCACAGTATTGTCAGCTAAAAATCCTCACACAACGATCCATAACATTGGCTGAAGTCGGTAAAGAAGGCAGTCAAGACTCACAGAGAGTCAAGGCTCATAGAGAGTCAAGGCTCATAGCGAGTCAAGGCTCATAGCGAGTCAAGGCTCATAGAGAGTCAAGGCTCATAGAGAGTCAAGGCTCATAGAGAGTCAAGGCTCATAGCGAGTCAAGGCTCATAGAGAGTCAAGGCTCATAGCGAGTCAAGGCTCATAGC
>JANIIK010000468.1:12500-55241 GCA_027704905.1 Muraenolepis orangiensis | reverse complement strand
GCTATGAGCCTTGACTCGCTATGAGCCTTGACTCTCTATGAGCCTTGACTCGCTATGAGCCTTGACTCTCTATGAGCCTTGACTCGCTATGAGCCTTGACTCTCTATGAGCCTTGACTCACTGTGAGCCTTGACTCGCTGTGAGCCTTGACTCGCTATGAGTCTTGACTCGCTATGAGCCTTGACTCGCTATGAGCCTTGACTCTCTATGAGCCTTGACTCGCTATGAGCCTTGACTCTCTATGAGCCTTGACTCGCTATGAGCCTTAACTCTCTATGAGCCTTGACTCACTGTGAGCCTTGACTCGCTGTGAGCCTTGACTAGCTGTGAGCCTTGACTCTCTATGAGCCTTGACTCGCTGTGAGCCTTGACTCTCTATGAGCCTTGACTCGCTGTGAGCCTTGACTCTCTATGAGCCTTGATTCGCTATGAGCCTTGACTCGCTATGAGCCTTGACTCTCTATGAGCCTTGACTCGCTATGAGCCTTGACTCGCTATGAGCCTTGACTCTCTATGAGCCTTGACACGCTATGAGCCTTGACTCTCTGTGAGTCTTGACTCTCTATGAGCCTTGACTCTCTATGAGCCTTGACTCGCTGTGAGCCTTGACTCTCTATGAGCCTTGACTCGCTGTGAGCCTTGACTCTCTATGAGCCTTGACTCGCTATGAGCCTTGACTCGCTGTGAGCCTTGACTCGCTATGAGCCTTGACTCTCTATGAGCCTTGACTCGCTGTGAGCCTTGACTCTCTATGAGCCTTGATTCGCTATGAGCCTTGACTCGCTATGAGCCTTGACTCTCTATGAGCCTTGACTCGCTATGAGCCTTGACTCGCTATGAGCCTTGACTCTCTATGAGCCTTGACTCGCTATGAGCCTTGACTCTCTGTGAGTCTTGACTCTCTATGAGCCTTGACTCTCTATGAGCCTTGACTCGCTGTGAGCCTTGACTCTCTATGAGCCTTGACTCTCTATGAGCCTTGACTCGCTATGAGCCTTGACTCGCTATGAGCCTTGACTCTCTATGAGCCTTGACTCTCTGTGAGTCTTGACTGCCTTCTTTACCGACTTCAGCCAATGTTATGGATCGTTGTGTGAGGATTTTTAGCTGACAATACTGTGATGTGAGCTAGACATTTGTTTCCTGTATATTTACATGTTGTTTGTTATTTCTCTATTTCCATTACATGAATTTATTCTATATTTCTATTACATTTATTTATTTTATATTTACATGACATTAGTTTATTCTATATTTACATTACATTCATTTATGCTATATTAACATTACATTAAGGGTTTCCTCATTGTGCAAATAGACCTTATGCCAAAATGTTCTCATTTGTTAGTCAACATTTGTCAACAAACTACTTTCCCGCACACGTGAAGGTGATCAGGAACAAATCGACCATTTCACTTGCCTGCATTCATTCATGCATTCGTGAGAAATGTTGCACTTTTGCTCTTTCTTCCACATGCCCACCTCCTTAATCACCAACTCTCACGACAAGACACGCAGGCGCTGACCACGCGCCAAGTAGTATAGAAGAGTAGAAGACACGCGACAGGGCGGCGTTGTGAGTGCTGCTGATTTGTCATCGCAATCAATCGACACATGCTAAGAATAGGTCCTTCCTCGTGTCACTTCAGAGACCCCCCGCACACACACACACACACTCACTCATCCTTAAGTGTCGGTGGCAGCGAGTAGCCACGTTTCCTTCATCCCTCGGCCCTTGCCTTACACTCTGGGAGATGTGTGACACATGTGTCACACATCTTGCTTTTGGTTTCCCAACTGAGAGCTGCTCTGGAGACCTTGTCTGGTGATATTCTGTATTTCATTAAATCTCTCCTGAAATTGGCATGGCTTACATTACTTGTAAGTTACTGGGATTGTGTAGTGTGTTGTACGTAGTGAGTGTATAGTGTGTGTAACGTGTAGTGTATTTTGATGTAGCTGTTAGAACCAAGTAAAATCATCCCCGTACACGTAGCATGTGCCTTACCTGTTAGCACGCATGTTAGCACACACGTGGTCCATCCTTAAGATTCAAGATTTTTAGATTTTTACAATGGAATGCTTACTCCCCATTCCCTCCCGCAGTACTATAAAAATATAAATACTGCACAATAAAAATACCAATAAAAAATAACAATAAAGTGACAGATGGATGATATTGTACATGTGTTGAATTGTGCAAAACACATTTAAAAAACCTTTTAAAATGCCAGTAGTGCAGCAGCATCATTAATACAGTGCAGTACAGTGCAGAACAGTGCAGTAGCTGTAATGAGTCCAGAAAGTCCAACAAAAGTATGATAATATAATATAATATGAATGACAATGTTATGATAGTGGCAGCACTCCTAGCAGTTCAGTAGGTCACTGCCTGGGGATAAAAACTATCCTTAAACCTGGTAGTCCTTGCTGTACGGATGCTGCAGAACCGGTGACCAGACGGTAGGGGGGAGAAGAGATGGAGCCCAGGGAGGTTGCTTGCTTGTCCTTAGAGATGGAGTTGGCCTTCTTGAGACATCTGGTCCTCAAGATCTTCTCAATGCATGGAAGTGCACACCCGATGATCTTCTCTGCCGTCCTCAGGACCCTCTGGATGGCTTTCTTGTCCTGTGCAGTGGTGTTTCCGTACCACACAGTAATGCCACTCGTCAGGATGCTCTCTATGGTGCCACGGTAAAAGTTCACAAGCCACCGTTTGCCCATGCTGTTCTCCTGAGGCCCCGCAGAGCATAGAGGCGCTGGTGTGCCTTCTTCAGCATGGCCTCCATGTTGCGGGTCCACGTCAGGTCATCGGAGATCTGTAGTTCTAGGAAACGGAAGCAGCTGACGATTTCTGCTGACTGTGGTGTCGTCTGCTAACTTGATAATCTGGTTATTGCTGTGCGTGGCAGTACAGTCATGTGTGTACAGCGAGTACAGCCGGGGACTGAGGCAGCAGCCTTGGGGTGCTCCGGTGTTGAGGACGAGAGTGGATGAGAGTTTTTTAATTTTTTTTACTATGAATATTTTTTTTTATTCATATAGGTGTGTAAAAACATAGGTGTGTAACAACATTTTCTTAAACTGAACATAAAATATATATATATATACAGTATATACAAAATTGCTACAGGTTTCCAGTGTTCAACTCACCAATTAATGAATGAGTGCTTACCATGAAATTGCATTACATAGTGGATATACTGAAAATACTTTATTGCTAATATCACATTTTTCCTGTGAATTATTTAACTTTGCACCTGCGACGACGCCGGTATAATGTTGGCAGCACTGTAGCTGAACACATTGTACATATCAAAGACGACGCCGTATATATATCCTATATATATATACGTATATATATATATATCCTAGTAAAACCGTGCGTGGTGATGGTGCCTCGTCAAATCACAACCCGGTGCTCCTCCTCTGCCAGCACTTAAAACACAAGAGTGGATGAGAGTTGTTCCCAATCTTCATCACTTGAGGCCTGCCCGTTAGGAAGTCCATAATGCAGTTACAGTTACAGGCGCCCAGACCTAGGTCCCTCAGTTTCAGGACCAGCTTGGAGGGAACAATGCTGTAGTCAATGAACAACAATCTGACGTAGGTGTTCCTTCTGTCTAGGTGCTGCAGGGCCGCGTGTAGTGCCAGGGAAATGGCGTCGTCTACAGACCTGTTTGTTCTGTATGCAAACTGGAGTGGAAGAAAGAGGAACTGGAAAGGAAGAGAGTGTGTGTGTGTGTGTGTGTGTGTGTGTGTGTGTGTGTGTGTGTGTGTGTGTGTGTGTGTGTGTGTGTGTGTGTGTGCGTGTGTGCGTGTGTGTGAGTGTGTGTGTGTGTGTGTGTGTGTGTGTGTGTGTGTGTGTGTGTGTGCGTGTGTGTGTGTGTGTCGAGGGATGGGAGAGGAATCTCCTTCTGCATGTGGGTTAGTGGGGTACACCAGAGTCCTGTGGGTTAGTGGGGTACACCAGAGTCTTGTGGGTTAGTGGGGTCCACCAGAGTCCTGTGGGTTAGTGGGGTCCACCAGAGTCTTGTGGGTTAGTGGGGTCCACCAGAGTCCTGTGGGTTAGTGGGGTCCACCAGAGTCTTGTGGGTTAGTGGGGTCCACCAGAGTCCTGTGGGTTAGTGGGGTCCACCAGAATCTTGTGGGTTAGTGGGGTCCACCAGAGTCCTGTGGGTTAATGGGGTCCATCAGAGTCCTCTGGGTTAGTGGGGTCCACCAGAGTCTTGTGGGTTAGTGGGGTCCAGAGTCCACTGGGTTAGTGGGGTCCACCAGAGTACTGTGTCTCATTGTACATCTTTCCTGCCTTTTTGGGCGTGTCTGGTCCTTTTGTGCCGCTCAGCCACACGCCACCCTGCTGTGTGTAAGATGATCTCCAGCCTCCTGTGATTCATCCTGTTTGTCTGCCCGATGAAGCTGTCTGACCTGTGGAGAGACAGTCTGAACCCAACCGTGAAGAGACTGTCTGACCCACATTTTGTGAGTTGTGTGCTAAAGACAAAGTCACCGTCTTCAGGTTGCACTGTGAAGTGGGACTGATGAGGAGAGGTGTCAAGAGAGGAGTCAGGAGAGAGGAGAGGAGTCAGGAGAATGGATTCAGGAGAGAGGAGTCAGGAGAGAGAATTCAGAAGAGAGGATAGAGGAGTTAGGAGAGAAGAGATGAGTCAGAAGAGATGAGAGAGGAGTCAGGAGAGAGGGGAGAGGAGTCAGGAGAGAGAAGAGGAGAGAGGATAGAGGAGTTAGGAGAGAAGAGATGAGTCAGAAGAGATGAGAGATGAGTCAGAAGAGATGAGAGAGGAGTCAGGAGAGAGGAGAGTAGAGAGGAGTCAGGAGAGAGGAGAGGAGAGATGATAGAGGAGTTAGGAGAGAGGTGAGGAGTCAGGAGAGAGGGGAGAGGAGTCAGGAGAGAGGGGAAAGGAGTCAAGGGAGAGGAGAAGAGAGGAGAGAGGAGTCAGGAGAGAGGAGAGGAGAGAGGAGAGAAGAGAGGGGTGTTTCATAGGTGCCTGATGCATAAATTAACTTCATTATATCTCCTCAATTGAAAACATGTTATTTATGTGATTGTATAAATTCATTCTTTTCATTTGAATACATAGGAACACACACACACACAGACACACATACACACACACACACACACACACACACACACACACACACACACACACACACACACACACACACACACACACACACACACACACACACACACACACACACACACACACACACACACACACACACACACACTGTTATTCTTTCAGAGCTGTGTGTGGTCCCATCGTGATGGAATGCATATACATGAGTGGATTGCATATCAAAAAACACAAACAACAAAAACAGAACAACATGTTTAAAATAATGATCAAATAATCAAATGACATTTGGATTCATGTAAAAGAAAGCAACGGTGGCAAGTTGATATTTTATCTCGACAATCAAAGAGATCTGTAATGCCTATAGTAGTTTATATTATAGTAGTTTATATAGTAAATGGCTTGACAAACCTTTAACAAAAGGCAACATCATTCCAAGTTGTATTTGTCCATGTTTTAATAATACAGCACACATGTGTAATATGAAAATATTATTTCTTCTTCTACGTCTCCTTCTTCTTCTTCTTCTTCTTCTTCTTCTTCTTGTATATTGTTCTTCTTGTATGTTTTGGGTGCTGCGGCAGACATTTAACAACACTTTCTACCTTTTAATGTAAAAATGTGTACAATAATTAGTTATTTTGGTCTGTGACCTGTGCTGGTTATTTTTAACCAGAGTGTTGTGTTGACACTGAAAATCCCCTCCTGGCTCGGTGACCTGAAGTGTCACCGAGTGTTAACGCTGTTTTCCTCCCACTCTGACTCCGCCCACCCAGCTCCCGGTAACCTGCTGCACTTCCTCCAAACAAACAACCCCCCCAAGAAGAAGAAAACAAAACACTTTGATCTGTCATCCGGCAGGGTCCTTTGGTGTAATGCACTTATGGATGCAATGTGATCCAATAAAACCTCTATAAGAAGGACCTCAGGGAGCTTGCGGAGGGGAATAATCACCCTTGACCTATTTACAGTGAGTCACGAGTTACGCAATACACACACACAGCGAAGACTTGACCTATACAATAACATCGTAGTCAATACAATGTCAACACATCTGGACGAGACGCCCAGCTGTGTTGACAGAGATATACACGCCAGTGTTGGTCTACGGCGTAATGGCTAATACTCCATTACATTTGACATTACAGCCATTTAGCAGACACTTTTAGCAGACACTTAAAACAAGGTAATTCAACAGGTAGACAAGATAACTTCTAGTCATCACAAGTCATAAGTGCATTTCCTTCCTAACAAGCCATAATAATATAACATACACATCAATGGTGAAACGTCAGGGCCTTCAAGGTATTCAGAGAAGACCCTGGAACCCTCAGATGAAACAAAAAAATAATTAAATTAATTATATTAATATAATTTTATAAAATTGAAATAAAATGAATAAATGAGAATTGTATCTGTGTTGTTATCTGTTATATTACAGTGTTACGTTGATTTGTTTGTCTTTCTCGGTCAATGCACTACGCATTTGAGTGGTTTTGTGTGCAACCAATCAGATATTTGTCTGGGTTGCTGGGAAGAATATCCTTCAACCAAGGTACTCTTTATCCTTGATAGAAGGCCCTGGCCCTTAAACTGAATGAGAGCATACGTTTGGATTGACAATTTGAAATTGTCAACCAATCAATATATTGATTTGTAGCAAATGTTCGTATTCTTTCAGATTTCCCCACGGTTCCAGGGTACTCTAGAAGACCCGTTAGTTCACTGGCTCGAGACAGAGGATCTAGCTTAGTGCTACGTAGCAATTCATTTGAAGTTTTATTGTTTTTTTTACGTTGAAATGGCAACAGGTGAAGATGATGTTGCGATCTGAAAAGCAGTGATCAGCTTTATGACCGGGTTATCAAAACATTCATCCAGAAGGACATGAGAATGGATTTGGTCTTCAAGTGAACATCATTGGTGAGTGACACTCATTTGTCTTTGCTGGTTTTGTCTCAGTGTTGCATCTCGTTGAGCTGGTTGTTACATTTTGTTTCCACACACTTGTTGACTGATTAGTTAATGGCTGTCTTGAGTTTGTTAAGCATTGTTGTGCATTTCAATTGAGAGTTTTGACTTGATCTTTCTTTGCATTGGTAATTGTTAGGAAGGTGTGGTTGTGTGGCCGCCATTTGTCTATGAAACCTAATAGTCCTAGCTGAGTGGAGAAGGCCCTGATGGTGTGTGATGATGTAGTGAGCTACAGTACAGGACCAGGACAGTAGTTCATCGATTCATCGGTCTACAGAAGGTCCAGTTGTGATAGACAAGGTTCGCCACTGATACACATACATAACATACAGTATACACATATAGAAATAACATCATATATAATACATTACATTACAATACGGTCATTCAACATTCAAGATTCATGAGCTCAATTTGTCACATACACATACAGGATATAAAGTGAAATGAAAGTGGCAGATATTGTGCAACATACAATTGTAAATAGAAAAACTGCAATAAACTATGTATATATAAAATATATAAAGGTCAATGCAACAGGATGTACAATGAGTTGGGATACATATGTGTATCTCATGAGTGTAACTATACAGTCCAGAAACAATATGGTCACATATACATATGTGGGTATGCTATATACTTATATACATATATATATGTGTGTTCGTGTGTGTGTGTGTGTGTGTGTACGTGTGTGTGTGTGCATGTGCGTGTGTGTGTGTGTGTGTGTGTGTGTGTGTGTGTGTGTGTGTGTGTGTGTGTGTGTGTGTGTATGTGTGTGTGTGTGTGTGTGTGTGTGTGTGTGTGTGTGTGCGTGCGCGTGCGTGCGCGCGCGTGTGTGTGCGTGCGTGTGTGTGCGTGTGCGCGCGCGTGCGTGCGTGTGTGTGCGTGCGTGCGTGTGTGTGTGTGTGTGTGTGTATCAGATGGCCAGTGTGTGGGACTTGGTGGAGGTCCTGGTGAGATCTGTGTTCACAGTCCTGATGGCCTGGGGGGAGTACCTCTGTCTCAGTTTCTCTGTTTTCTGCATGACTGCGGAGGCGACTGTTCACAGCAGTTGGAACAGTCCTTTGCTGGGGTGGTGAGGATCCTTCATGATCCTACACCTACAGGCTCTGGTTCTGCACCTCATGGTGTGTACGTCCTGCAGGGAGGGGAGTGTAGTTCGTGTTGTGGAGGTGGATGCACTGCTCTCTGCAGAGACCTCCTGTCCTGAGCAGAGACCTCCTGTCCTGAGCAGAGACCTCCTGTCGTGAGCAGAGACCTCCTGTCCTGAGCAGAGACCTCCTGTCTTGAGCAGAGACCTCCTGTCCTGAGCAGAGACCTCCTGTCCTGAGCACAGCTGTTGCCAAACCAGGCAGTAGTGACTAGACAACATAACTACTAGTCACCAGAAGTCATAATAATATAATATAAACATAAATATACACATATATAATAACATAACATATAATCCATTACATTACAATAAGCTCATTCAACAGGTAGACAGGAGACTAGTCACCAGAAGTCATGAGTGCATTTGCTTTCTAACAAGACTCCAAGAGCAGAACCAGAGCTCAGGTGAAAGTATAATAAGTTGTCTCCCTAGATTTGACCCAACAAGTACATCAAACAGGGACAAAGACAAATAGTGAAGCCAATAGACACAAGCTAAAAAGCCAGTGCTAATAAACAAGTTCTGGCAAACAATAGATCTAACAAACTAATACTAAGGTAAAAACTAGGGGTTTACCCCTCAGGCTTTCGTTACGCTTTTGATTCTTAAAGCAGCCATTCAATATTTGACGATTAATCGTAGTTTGCTGCGATACTCTTTAATTTGGTATCCGATGATCGGTATATTGTGAGCCGACCTCATCTTACAATAACGTTTAAACATAAGCAAGTCACAATTGAATACAACCACATATTACAGTAACGTTTAAACCTAAGAAAGTCAGCCATTTATACAACCGGATTGAGCTGGAGAGTGAGGGTCTTATTTTACAAATGTCAATAAAGATTTAAAAAAAAAGAAGAAGCATATATATCTTGACAATATCTATACAGGATCTATATACAATGCTTATATATATATATATATATATATATACGATATTTGTGCTTTGCTTTGATATTATTGGATGGTTACCCCTTAGAATCAATACATCAGCTCAATGTATCGTGACAATCTGCCTGTCTCGGACATTTTTACTCCACTCACACATCATTCAACACCTCTGGTTATGGTACACTGGGTACTTCGTAGGTGACACGCACACCCACACACACACACACACACACACACACATGCACACGCACACGCACACACACACACACACACACACACGCACACACACACACACACACACACACACACCAACACACGCACACACCCACACACACACACACACACACACACACATGCACACGCACACGCACACACACACACACACACACACACACACACACACACACACACACACACGCACACGCACACACCAACACACGCACACACCCACACACACACACACCAACACACGCACACACACATCACACATCCTCTATTGGAGTGATTCCAAGAGGAAGCTTCATGTGATCCGAAATATTCAAAAAAATTGAATATCATAAAATTTGACTCCGTCAACCAACGCCCTTTTAGAAATGTCCACATTGTGCTTTGTGGGCATAGTAGTGCGTGAAATATGTCTTCCAGCTCATTGCCAACTCTGTATGAACCTATATGGGCCTCGCCTGGTTTGTGCTCAGCATTTTCAGAAGAGCCTCTTCTGTGCTCACTGTGTATAACTGCTCTACCGTCAGGTCTCAAAGAACGGAATGTATTTTCTGTTTCATGTCATCCGTTTTAAAACCAATCCCGGTTCCCAGGTTTTCATACCGACTCAATTTAAAAGCATGATCTTCTTTTCTTCCAGTGAGAAGAAGAAGAAAGAAGAAGAAAACATAATTGCCGTTTATATTTTTACGGTTTAATGAGGTTAGGACCCGTCGGATCTTCCAAGAGCACTTCACGGCCCGGCCCCATCCGGCGTGATGTCTTGTGACTTGCAACGCTAGTTTTGCGTTTCCAAAACTTTTCTTATTTTGCAATACTTTTTAGCTTGTTTGACTGTGACCTTTTTGACCTGGTGAGGGGTTAGCGTGTCCAAAGAGGAAGAATCAGGGTTTGGTTTCCCAACAGCCGTGTGTGTGTGTGTGTGTGTGTGTGTGTGTGTGTGTGTAGTTCCCGGTGCAATTTCATCACAACGGCGGACGTGAGTAGTAGGCGCGTGGGAGGACTCAGCGACGTTAAGGTCTCTGTTTGGAGGTGAGTGATTATGTAGGTTTTCTTGAGGCTAATACGTGTAGCCTTATATTTGCTGGCCCACGTACACAGTCGTTACAACCACGACAGGAACCAGCTACTGGTTGTATGAACATGATGACAACGTGGGAGAATCGGCATAACTCTCAAATCTGTGTTTGGATATGATTGTTGCTGCTGCATTGTATTGAAATGTTGTTACTACACAGGTTAAGGCGTCCGCAGAGAAGATGACTAACAAGGCGTATGATTTGTTCATGGCCATGACATACAGAAGCCAGGTGGTGGCCGGAACAAAGTACTTCATCACGGTGGGCCACGGTGACCTGTGCAAACCATAACTTATCCCAAATATATACATTGATTGTGAATGTATTTATTTTTCACAAGGAACGAGTGTATGGCGTTTCCGTTCATTTGTAGCCCTACCATTCATTCCATTATGCTTCCCCTTTTGATGCAATGTTCCTCTCCTCCTCTCCCCTGAAGGTCCATGCGGGAGGAGATGAACGCCTCCTACTTCTTGTTTTTAAGGCCCTCCCGTGTAATGGAGGAAAGACGATTCTGGAAGCCGTTTATGGGTTAAAGTGACTGTCAACGATTGACTATTTTTAATGTGGCCCAGTGGAGAAGAGAACTGCCTTAACTGTTTTTATTACTTCGTCTTTTTTTTTTAATTCACAATTTATTTGTATTTGTCAACTGCAGTTTTCTATAGATTTTAAGGTACCGGTAAGCGCCTAAAACAATGTAGGCCCATTGGTGTACTTATATTAATAAAATAATAATTGGAATTATGTTTTTTTTTCTTCTTTTCATTGAATGCAGCTTTATCACAATTCCCCCTCTTGAGTCAATGGCTTCATTATACATTTAACCAAAAAATAGAATAGAATAAAATTAGACTCCGTCAACCAACGCCCTTTTAGAAATGTCCACATTGTGCTTTGTGGGCATAGTAGTGCGTGAAATATGTCTTCCAGCTCATTGCCAACTCTGTATGAACCTATATGGGCCTCGCCTGGTGTAGCTCTCTTCACGACACAGACACAGGCTGGTTCTTTTAAACGGCCGTTTATTCTTGTGGTTCCCTTCTTCCGTTACGCCCTGAGAACTACAACCAATAACACATATATAGCAAACACATTAGCATAGTATGCTACACATACAAATATATAAATGAAAATAGGACATGACGCCCACATGAAACATAAACAAATACCTCGTTGGCCGCTTGTCGTGAAAGGAGATTAGAATCTTTAAAGTTCCTTTTCTGTATAACTTGATGACTTAATGAACAATGATAACTTTATCACGGACTGCAGCAGAGCTTCCATAAAGACATCAATCAACCCACGTTGCGTTGCCCGGTGCATCAACAAAACACGCAGTACCAGTGCATGAACAAACATTAGTTCCTAGGCACAAGAAACAACAAACACTGAGGCATATTGGTGTAACATATAAACTAAACTGTATTAAATCATGTCATATTTTAACAACTTTAATATTACAGGAAACAAAGTATTTACTTGTTGAACTTAACCATAAAATGAATTATGTTCTTACCTTTAAATAAGGGAACTTTATTACGTAATTTACACCTGGTTAGTGCTCAGCATTTTCAGAAGAGCCTCTTCTGTGCTCACTGTGTATAACTATATATGTATAACTGCTCTACCGTCAGGTCTCAAAGAACGGAATGTCTTTTCTGTTTCATGTCATCCGTTTTAAAACCAATCCCGGTTCCCAGGTTTTCATACCGACTCAATTTAAAAGCATGATCTTCTTTTCTTCCAGTGAGAAGAAGAAGAAAGAAGAAGAAAACATAATTGCCGTTTATATTTTCACGGTTTAATGAGGTTAGGACCCGTCGGATCTTCCAAGAGCACTTCACGGCCCGGCCCCATCCGGCGTGATGTCTTGCGACTTGCGACGCTAGTTTTGCGTTTACAAAACTTTTTTGCTTGTTTGACTGTGACCTTTTTGACCTGGTGAGGGGTTAGTGTGTCCAAAGAGAAAGAAGCTGGGTTTGGTTTCCCAACAGCCGTTAAATAAAATCGATTTAATTAGCACACGGCATAACAAAGCTTTGAGTTTTCTGACTTCCAAGTTTTGTATTATCGTATTTTGTATCGACTCAAATATCCAGGTTTACCTGTGATAAACTATGAGAAGACTATAAGACTATTGATCATATTCCACAACGTATACATGTACAGTGCAACAACAGAACACTGACTGTAGGTAGCAACTTTTTTTTGTCTCTAGTTAAACACAAGAATAGGGAACATTGTATATCGATGTGTAACTCGTGCACGGCAAGTTGTAGTTAAATATTTTGATTGAACACAACTTTCAAACACAAATATTCAAAGCACAACATTTGAATCTACACGTTCGAGGAGTACAGTTATTAAGCTTGCACAATCTCAGTTAATTATCCAAGTGGAGAAAGCTACAAAACAGGGTGTGTGTGTGTGTGTGTGTGTGTGTGTGTGTATGTGTGTGTGTGTGTGTGTGTGTGTGTGTGTGTGTGTGTGTGTGTGTGTTTGTGTGTGTGGTTCCCGGTGCAATTTCATCACAACGGCGGACGTGAGTAGTAGGCGCGTGGGAGGACTCAGCGACGTTAAGGTCTCTGTTTGGAGGTGAGTGATTATGTAGGTTTTCTTGAGGCTAATACGTGTAGCCTTATATTTGCTGGCCCGCGTACACAGTCGTTACAACCACGACAGGAACCAGCTACTGGTTGTATGAACATGATGACAACGTGGGAGAATCGGCATAACTCTCAAATCTGTGTTTCGATATGATTGTTGCTGCTGCATTGTATTGAAATGTTGTTACTACACAGGTTAAGGCGTCCGTAGAGGGGAAGACTAACCAGACGTATGATTTGTTCGTGGCCATGACATACAGAAGCCAGACGGTGTCCGGAAAAAAGTACTTCATCAAGGTGGGCCACGGGGACCCGTGGAAACCATAACTTATCCCAAATATATACATTGATTCTGAATGTATTTATTTTTCACAAGGAACGAGTGTATGGTGTCCAGTGCCCAGTGGAGAAGAGAACTGTTTTATTAATTTGTCTTTTTTTTTTATTCACAATTTATTTGTATTTGTCAACTTCAGTTTTGTATTTATTTTAAGGTAAGCGCCGACAACAACACAGGCCTATTGGTCTACTTGCCATACAGTCTAAATAAAATAATAATCTGAATGATGTCTCTGAGATCTGAAGCACCCACTCGGGTTAGGACGGTCAGGGAACTAGTCAGTGAACCTATAATGTCAACATCAATATAGACAGCAGCATACTCAGCGTGCGGTCTGAGCACCCGATCCACGAGACACTACATTCAGAACTAACAACAAGCCCCAGAAAAAAACTAAAGGAAGTGTCATGAATTGACACAACTTACGGAGTGAATAAATAAGATAATCATTTGATTAGGTTCAAATGTATTGTCATTTCACAGCACAAGTACAGTACAGCGAAAATAATGAGGCATCTAACCAGAGTGCAAATGTTGCAGTAAAGTGCATGGTGATATACAATGTACAGTGGCTGAATAATATGTAAAAAGAGGTATAAAATAACTTATAGAGTAGGTATGAGATATGTGCAGAAATATATATAGAAAGGTATATATAAATACACAAGGTAAGTATAAACAGGTAGTGAGCAGGGGTATGCAGTTGTATCAACAAGATAAATATATATAAATGGATATACAGCAGTTAGTGAGCAGGGGTGTGTAGTTATATCAACAGTGGAAGAGTAATATATATATATATATATACAGTAAGTACAGTAAAAATGATTATCATACAGGTATGTAAACAATAAATATGTAAACTATAGGTAGAGGTAGGGAGTTATGATACAGTGCAAGGCCGTTGAAGACATTGATGGTGAAAGTTCAGAGTTCGTATGTTGGGCAGCAGGGGGGGGGGGGGGGGCTGGGCGGCTGTGGTACAGAGTTCAGAGAGATGACAGCTGAGGGGAAGAAGCTGTTCCTAAGCCTGCTTGCCTTGGAACAAAGGTTCCTATAGCGCCTCCTGGAGGGGAGGAGGGAAAACAGTCCATGGTTGGGGTGAGAGGTGTCTGAAAATGTGTTGTGCCTTCCTCAGACACCGTTTGTGGTGGGTAGTCTTTATTGCAGGGAGGGGTAATCCAACGATGCGTTGGGCGGTTTTCACCCCCCTCTGCAGGGCAGTTGCCGTACCACACTGTGATGCAGTTGGTGAGGATGCTTTCAATGGCACACCGGAAAAAGTTCACCAGAATCTGAGGAAACAGGTGGACTTTCCTCAGTCTCCTCAGGAAGAAGAGACGCTGGTGAGCCTTCTTTACCAGTGATGCAGTGTGCATGCAGGGTCCAAGAGAGATCCTCGGAGATGTGGACCCCCAGGAATTTGAAGCTGGAGACACGCTAAACCTCTGCCCGTTGATCAGGATGGGGGCGTGTGTGCCAGCTCTGGTCTTTCTGAAGTCCACGATGAGCTCCCCGGTCTTCTTGGTGTTGAGGGCCAGGTTGTTGTCAGCGCACCACGCAGCCTCGTAGGCTGCCTCATCGTTGTTTTTGTACCGGTGTTTGTACCATGTACAGGAGTGCAGTCGTGGGTGAAGAGGGAGGAGAGGAGAGGGCTCAGCACACAGCCCTGCGGGACGCCGGTGTTCAGGGTGAGGATGGAGGAGGTGAGATTGTCTAATCTGACAACGGGTCTGTTGGTTAGGAAGTCCAATAACCAGCTACAGTTAGACAGACAGATGTTGAATGCTGAGCTGAAGTCGATGAACAGCATTCTCACGTGGGTGTTGCTCTCTGAAGGGCTGAGGAGAACGTGTCCTCCGTGCTCCTGTTCTCACGGTATGCAAATTAGTGTTTATCCAGTGAGGGTGAGAGGCCAGATTTGAGGTGAGCCAGGACCCACCTCTCGAAGCATGATGATGGGGGTGAGTGCAACAGGGCGGAAGTCGTTGCACCCTTCGGACTTGCGCACAAGCACGATGGGAGACCAGCTACTGTGTCTACCCCCCTAAAAGTCGTACAAGTTTTGAACTCGACCTAACTAAACAGGACAAATAAAGGAGATGAGTGTTCCTTCAGGTAGTCTCCCAGTATACATGACAACTAGCAAATATAGATGATTAGTGTTCCTTCAGGTAGGCTACCAGTATACATGACAACTAGCGCAGCCTCACAGTCCTCCGCTCCCTCTTGTGATGGAAAGTAGAAAATTCCTGCTTTATAAAAGCTTTATCACATTATCATAAAAGGGTAAAAAAGTCGAAATAACTTGTGAACAAACTCGGGGCTGATGCTCCTCCCTGTCTCTGGATGGGCGGGTTGGGACGTTTTGGACATATAGCCACATATAATCAAGGCAAATGCCGATTCTTTTAGGTTTTTTTTTGATCAGATTGAATGTGCAAACTCATAGCTCGACCAATTATACAGTTCATTCACCAATCAGAGGCGCAGCCGCGGGGAAACCAATTAGCCATTTCTGCAATCCCTTTGTTTCCATGCAGGCAATGTGCCAGCATGACCAAACAATGATGTAGCAGTAGACCCTGTTACTAGGTGTCCGGCTTAATGTGGGACTGCGCACCATTGATACAAATGGTGCCCAGTGGTTATGCCACATAAAGCCACCTAGGTGTTACTAGATACTAGGCTACTAGGTGTCCGGCTTAATGTGGGACTGCGCACCATTGATACAAATGGTGCCCAGTGGTTATGCCACATAAAGCCGGACACCTAGTAGCCTAGTATCTAGTAACACCTAGGTGTCCGGCCACATGTCTCGCATTTTTCATTGCCTCCAGTTTTCAAGTCCAACCAATGCAGGATATAGACGCTTTTCTTAAATCTGCCTTTTATCAAATGGCTGTGAAGGAAGAAGGGCTGTGTTTGATGTTGTCAAACAGCGCACGCAGAGCTACTCGCTAAAATCCTCTTCCCCGCCTCTCACGCCACACCTTGAAAACATTTCCTGTGGATACTACGTCTTGTGTTGTGCTTTACATTCACATGCATTCCTCTCAAGTGGGTGGCGATGACTGCAGGTCTAACCTGCAGTCCTCGCCACACCAGGTCAAACCGCCACACCAGGTCAAACCGCCACACCAGGTCAAACCGCCACACCAGGTCAAAAAGGTCAGACAGTCAAACAAGCAAAAAAGGGTTGTGGCAATTCATGACACTTCCTTTAGTATTTTTCTGGGGCTTGTTGTTTGTTCTGTATGTAGTGTCTCGTGGATCGGGTGCTCAGACCGCACGCTGAGTATGCTGCTGCCTATATTGATATTGACATTATAGGTTCACTGACTAGTTCCCTGACCGAGGGTGCTTCAGATCTGGTCCGGTGTTGATTGGGATTGACGCAGCTGTGGTTGGTGATGATGAGCCTAATGGTGCTGCCTATAAATGCTGGATCCTGACACGTGTGGAGTCGACCGCCGTGGTGGTCCCTCCGATGCTCCCTCCGTGACATGTGCTAAACATTTAGTTAATTGTGTGTAATGATTTGTGGTTATTGAGTGAAGTGGTGTTGCGGTACACGGTAACTGTCACCGGTGAACTAAGTAAAAACTTTCAAAGCCTGTCGGTGTGTGTGCTGTCCTGAACCCTGTTGTGGTGGGAACGTATCCTACAACCGGTTTCTGCAATTAGCCTGGACGCCAAGACAGTCTTGGCATCCAGGCTAATTGCAGAAACCGGACAGTCTTGGCATCCAGGTTGATTTCAGCTAACAATGAGATAAAGAGGCCGCATGTTACGCCCCAATGAGACCGGCGAGCCAAATGTGCCAGAGAACCCAGAAGTAGAGAGACACGGACACTCAAAACAATGGAAAAATGTCTTTACTGAAAATATCTCCAACATCAAAAACACAAACTAGGCAGGGTTGGACTGGATACTTGGCGAGGTAGGAGCTGGAACACGCAGTCTCTCGTGACAGTGGTTCTCAATAACCCAGCGCCCGACGTCGGTCCTCGGCAGCCTAAAGAAGGGTAGATCCCAGGTGTTAATTAGCCTCAGTAGGCCTGATTATGATGGGCAACACCTGGGATCGATTAGAGCGTGGGGGGGGCACAACACCGCATACTGGAATGGGGTAATTACTTTTGAATATTGCCTTGCAAATGTTTTGGGCAAGATGCCCTTCTTCAAGTCAAGTCAAGTCAAGTTTATTGTCACGTCACAGTTTACACAAATCTTATGTGCAATACCCGACGACTGACAGCAGTTAATCTGGCTACAGATCAAAACTCAAGTCAAAACTTGCTTGTGTTCTTACTTTCTTCGTTTGCGATGCGTTGGGCGGTTTTCACCACCCTCTGCAGCGCAGTTGCCGTACCACAATGCAGTTGGTGAGGATGCTTTCAATGGCACACCGGTAAATGTTCACCAGAATCTGAGGGGACAGGTGGACTTTCCTCAGTCTCCTCAGGAAAAAGTTTTTCTTCTTTTCATTGAATGCAGCTTTACCACAATTTTCCCTCTAGAGTCAATGGCTTCATTATACATTTAACCAAAAAATACAAGTAGACTCTGTCAACTTTTAGAAATGTCCATGTTGTGCTTTGTGGGCATAGTAGTGCGTGAAATATGTCATCCAGCTCATTGCAAACTTCCAGGGTCTTCTCCAGTGGCGGCTGGCCCATAGGGGGCGATGGGGCGCCACCCCCCCCTAAACCACACGCACAAACATAAATAAAAAATATATATATATCAATTGTCAATATGTGTGTGTTTTTAAAATCTGGAATGCACCCAGAAATATGTGTAAAATATGATTTTAAAATAATTTGCGCAACATAATATAATAATATATTGGAGGACAGTTATCGCTGGACAACATCGCTGCATAACCTTCCAAAAGTCGGTCCAGACGATGCGGTTCAACTAGTGAATGAACACTACAGTGAAGAAGTCTAAATCCGAATCATACAATTCCCCGACATTGTGTCTTGTGGCTCTATCTGGATATATCGCCATATAACGAAGGTGATTTAGTGTAGGAGCAGAGGTATGCCTATGTATTTAATATAGGCTATTTATTTGATGGATTTTGATTGTTTCAATGTACCTTTTCATTTACGTGTTAATATGTAGTGTGCAGCTGTATATTTTCTAAAAGGGAATGCCTGTTATTCTTGTGAATATGAGTTGTCTTAAAATAAAAGTGCTTGTGACATACCAAATTTGTATAAAATACCGATATATATCATATATCGCAATGCAGCCTAAAAATACCGGGTTTTGGTCCGTATACCCAGCCCTACTTGGGACCAGTGCTTTTAATCACACACTTACCCCACATTGTGTGGCTCTATTCGGATGAGAGATGGAGTGTGTGTGGGGGTCAGGACCAGTGCTTTTAATCACACACATACCCAACATTATTAGCCTATTCCGCCTACTTTTCCAGACGTATATGCTCTCCTTGTCAAAGTGCAAACTGCAGACATACGCGCTACCCCTGAGAACATGAAACCAGGGACCTTCATCCTCCTTATCAGCCTCACACAAGACTTGCGGAGGAGTTTGTCTTTGGGTAAATGGTGTAAACGGAGGTAGGGCTGTCTTTGTTTAGACGTTGAGCAGCCGGTACACTACAATAACAGAGAGGAGGGGAGGCGGACACAGTTTGTCACGTATCTGGGGTAACTACCGGTAGTAAGAGTACACTGCTCGGCGATTTTTAACGTTACGGAAGCAGGAAATGTGACATAGGCCTATTGATACACATTCACACCTTCATGCCCACTAAGCCAAACTTTTGAATTTCAAAAATCTAAACATTTGATCTGAATGAATCCTCTTGCCTCTCTTATTTGCAGCTAAAAGCTATTGTTACTGCCCCCCCCCCCCTACACACACACACACACACACACACACACACACACACACACACACTCAGACCATAGGTAAAGAGGATGTGAGCTAGCTCTTCCAGAGACAAAACAACAGGAAAGCACCTGGCCAGACGGAATTACCCCCTCCTGTCTTAAGGCCTGTGATCCATCCATCCTATACTTCATTTGTGTTCCCCCTCTGTCACTCTTCACCTATCACCTATCTCTCAGGCCTATTACCACCGCTGCAGCTATGGTGTCCTGACTTTAAAACTGGACTCAAGTCAAACAATCTTTTACCATGGACAACCCGGCCGGGGGCCACAAAGATTACGGTGCTAAGCTGTTTTTTATTTATACAGTTTTTTTCAGTTTCCCCCCCTTTTGCCTTTTGCCTTTTGCCTTTTGCCTTTATTTTTTTCTTTCCTCCGTCAATTTCATCATGACGACGGCGGACGTGATTCTGGGAGGACTCAGCGTCGCTAAGGAAGCGGACAAATATGTCCAGGAACTCTGTTTGGAGGTGAGTGATTATGTAGGTTTTCTTGAGGCTAATACGTGTAGCCTTATATTTGCTGGCCCACGTACACAGTCGTTACAACCACGACAGGAACCAGCTACTGGTTGTATGAACATGATGACAACGTGGGAGAATCGGCATAACTCTCAAATCTGTGTTTCGATATGATTGTTGCTGCTGCATTGTATTGAAATGTTGTTACTACACAGGTTAAGGCGTCCGTAGAGGGGAAGACTAACCAGACGTATGATTTGTTCGTGGCCATGACATACAGAAGCCAGACGGTGTCCGGAAAAAAGTACTTCATCAAGGTGGGCCACGGGGACCCGTGGAAACCATAACTTATCCCAAATATATACATTGATTCTGAATGTATTTATTTTTCACAAGGAACGAGTGTATGGTGTCCAGTGCCCAGTGGAGAAGAGAACTGTTTTATTAATTTGTCTTTTTTTTTTATTCACAATTTATTTGTATTTGTCAACTTCAGTTTTGTATTTATTTTAAGGTAAGCGCCGACAACAACACAGGCCTATTGGTCTACTTGCCATACAGTCTAAATAAAATAATAATCTGAATGATGTCTCTGAGATCTGAAGCACCCACTCGGGTTAGGACGGTCAGGGAACTAGTCAGTGAACCTATAATGTCAACATCAATATAGACAGCAGCATACTCAGCGTGCGGTCTGAGCACCCGATCCACGAGACACTACATTCAGAACTAACAACAAGCCCCAGAAAAAAACTAAAGGAAGTGTCATGAATTGACACAACTTACGGAGTGAATAAATAAGATAATCATTTGATTAGGTTCAAATGTATTGTCATTTCACAGCACAAGTACAGTACAGCGAAAATAATGAGGCATCTAACCAGAGTGCAAATGTTGCAGTAAAGTGCATGGTGATATACAATGTACAGTGGCTGAATAATATGTAAAAAGAGGTATAAAATAACTTATAGAGTAGGTATGAGATATGTGCAGAAATATATATAGAAAGGTATATATAAATACACAAGGTAAGTATAAACAGGTAGTGAGCAGGGGTATGCAGTTGTATCAACAAGATAAATATATATAAATGGATATACAGCAGTTAGTGAGCAGGGGTGTGTAGTTATATCAACAGTGGAAGAGTAATATATATATATATATACAGTAAGTACAGTAAAAATGATTATCATACAGGTATGTAAACAATAAATATGTAAACTATAGGTAGAGGTAGGGAGTTATGATACAGTGCAAGGCCGTTGAAGACATTGATGGTGAAAGTTCAGAGTTCGTATGTTGGGCAGCAGGGGGGGGGGGGGCTGGGCGGCTGTGGTACAGAGTTCAGAGAGATGACAGCTGAGGGGAAGAAGCTGTTCCTAAGCCTGCTTGCCTTGGAACAAAGGTTCCTATTGCGCCTCCTGGAGGGGAGGAGGGAAAACAGTCCATGGTTGGGGTGAGAGGTGTCTGAAAATGTGTTGTGCCTTCCTCAGACACCGTTTGTGGTGGGTAGTCTTTATTGCAGGGAGGGGTAATCCAACGATGCGTTGGGCGGTTTTCACCCCCCTCTGCAGGGCAGTTGCCGTACCACACTGTGATGCAGTTGGTGAGGATGCTTTCAATGGCACACCGGAAAAAGTTCACCAGAATCTGAGGAAACAGGTGGACTTTCCTCAGTCTCCTCAGGAAGAAGAGACGCTGGTGAGCCTTCTTTACCAGTGATGCAGTGTGCATGCAGGGTCCAAGAGAGATCCTCGGAGATGTGGACCCCCAGGAATTTGAAGCTGGAGACACGCTAAACCTCTGCCCGTTGATGAGGATGGGGGCGTGTGTGCCAGCTCTGGTCTTTCTGAAGTCCACGATGAGCTCCCCGGTCTTCTTGGTGTTGAGGGCCAGGTTGTTGTCAGCGCACCACGCAGCCTCGTAGGCTGCCTCATCGTTGTTTTTGTACCGGTGTTTGTACCATGTACAGGAGTGCAGTCGTGGGTGAAGAGGGAGGAGAGGAGAGGGCTCAGCACACAGCCCTGCGGGACACCGGTGTTCAGGGTGAGGATGGAGGAGGTGAGATTGTCTAATCTGACAGACGGGTCTGTTGGTTAGGAAGTCCAATAACCAGCTACAGTTAGACAGACAGATGTTGAATGCTGAGCTGAAGTCGATGAACAGCATTCTCACGTGGGTGTTGCTCTCTGAAGGGCTGAGGAGAACGTGTCCTCCGTGCTCCTGTTCTCACGGTATGCAAATTAGTGTTTATCCAGTGAGGGTGAGAGGCCAGATTTGAGGTGAGCCAGGACCCACCTCTCGAAGCATGATGATGGGGGTGAGTGCAACAGGGCGGAAGTCGTTGCACCCTTCGGACTTGCGCACAAGCACGATGGGAGACCAGCTACTGTGTCTACCCCCCTAAAAGTCGTACAAGTTTTGAACTCGACCTAACTAAACAGGACAAATAAAGAAGATTAGTGTTCCTTCAGGTAGGCTACCAGTATACATGACAACTAGCAAATATAGATGATTAGTGTTCCTTCAGGTAGGCTACCAGTATACATGACAACTAGCGCAACCTCACAGTCCTCCGCTCCCTCTTGTGATTCCTGTTTCATAAAAATAAATAAAAGCTTTATCACATTATCATAAAAGGGTAAAAAAGTCTAAATAACTTGTGAACAAACTCGGGGCTGATGCTCCTCCCTGTCTCTGGATGCGCGGGTTGGGACGTTTTGGACATATAGCCACATATAATCAAGGCAAATGCCGATTCTTTTAGGTTTTTTTTAGATCAGATTGAATGTGCAAACTCATAGCTCGACCAATTATACAGTTCATTCACCAATCAGAGGCGCAGCCGCGGGGAAACCAATTAGCCATTTCTGCAATCCCTTTGTTTCCATGCAGGCAATGTGCCAGCATGACCAAACAATGATGTAGCAGTAGACCCTGTTACTAGGTGTCCGGCTTAATGTGGGACTGCGCACCATTGATACAAATGGTGCCCAGTGGTTATGCCACATAAAGCCACCTAGGTGTTACTAGATACTAGGCTACTAGGTGTCCGGCTTAATGTGGGACTGCGCACCATTGATACAAATGGTGCCCAGTGGTTATGCCACATAAAGCCGGACACCTAGTAGCCTAGTATCTAGTAACACCTAGGTGTCCGGCCACATGTCTCGCATTTTTCATTGCCTCCAGTTTTCAAGCCAACGCTTTTCTTAAATCTGCCTTTTATCAAATGGCTGTGAAGGAAGAAGGGCTGTGTTTGATGTTGTCAAACAGCGCACGCAGAGCTACTCGCTAAAACCCTCTTCCCCGCCTCTCACGCCACACCTTGAAAACATTTCCTGTGGATACTTGTCTTGTGTTGTGCTTTACATTCACATGCATTCCTCTCAAGTGGGTGGCGATGACTGCAGGTCTAACCTGCAGTCATCGCCACACCAGGTCAAACCGCCACACCAGGTCAAAAAGGTCAGACAGTCAAACAAGCAAAAAAGGGTGTTTCTGTAAGTTGTGTCAATTCATTCCACTTCCTTTAGTATTTTTCTGGGGCTTGTTGTTTGTTCTGAATGTAGTGTCTCGTGGATCGGGTGCTCAGACCGCACGCTGAGTATGCTGCTGCCTATATTGATATTGACATTATAGGTTCACTGACTAGTTCCCTGACCGAGGGTGCTTCAGATCTGGTCCGGTGTTGATTGGGATTGACGCAGCTGGTTGGTGATGATGAGCATAATGGTGCTGCCTATAAATGCTGGATCCTGACACGTGTGGAGTCGACCGCCGTGGTGGTCCCTCCGATGCTCCGTGGCATGTGCTAAACGTTTAGTTAATTGTGTGTAATGATTTGTGGTTATTGAGTGAAGTGGTGTTGCGGTACGCGGTAACTGTCACCGGTGAACTAAGTAAAAACTTTCAAAGCCTGTCGGTGTGTGTGCCGTCCTGAGTGCCGTCCTGAACCCTGTTGTGGTGGGAACGTATCCTACAACCGGTTTCTGAAATTAGCCTGGACGCCAAGACAGTCTTGGCATCCAGGCAAATTGCAGAAACCGGAAAGTCTTGGCATCCAGGTTGATTTCAGCTAACAATGAGATAAAGAGACCGCATGTTACGCCCCAACGAGACCGGCGAGCCAAATGTGCCAAAGAATCCAGAAGTAGAGAGACACGGACACTCAAAACAATGGAAAAAATGTCTTTACTGAAAATATCTCCAACGTCAAAAACACAAACTAGGCAGGGTTGGACTGGTTACTTGCCGTGGTCGGAGCTGGAAAACGCAGTCTCTCGTGACAGTGGTTCTCAATAACCAAGTGCCCGACGTCGGTCCTCGGCAGCCTAAAGAAGGGTAGATCCCAGGTGTTCATTAGCCTCAGTAGGCCTGATTATGATGGGCAACACCTGGGATCGATTAGAGCGTGGGGGGCACAACAGTATCTGTGTGAAGGATGGTGTCGGGGGTTCTCCATGACGGCAGGACCCTCCCCCGGGAACTGACGGGAGAGGGCGTCAGCTCTGACGTTCTTGGAGCCCGGACGGTAGGTGAGGGTGAAATTGAACCGGCTGAAGAAAAGGGCCCAGCGGGCCTGCCTGGAGTTCAGCCTCTTCGCAGTCCTCATGTAAGCCAGGTTCTTGTGATCCGACCACACGATGAACGGTAGCTCTGCTCCCTCCAACCAGTGTCTCCACTCCTCCAGGGCGGCGTGAACCGCCAACAGTTCCTTGTTGCCCACGTCATAGTTCCTCTCAGCGGGTTCGAAACGCCGAGAGAAATAGGCACACGGGTGGACCCTGTGGTCCTCCTCCGACCGCTGTGAGAGAACGGCTCCGATGCCTGTGTCAGTCGCATCTACCTCGACGATGTACTGCCTCGCCGGGTCGGGGTGGACGAGAACCGGGGCTGTGGTGAACAAGCTCTTGAGTCGGAGGAAGGCCGACTCCGCCTCAGGTGTCCACACGAACGGAGGTGAGGGCGTTGAGGGGGGCAGCCACCTGGCTGAACCCTTGATGAACCGCCGCACAAAGCCTGCAAAACCCAGGAAGCGCCTGAGCTGCGTGCGGTCAGTAGGGCGCGGCCATTCCTCTACCGCCTTGATCTTGGCGGGTCTGCACGCATCTGTCCATCCTCCACCACGTTGCCGAGATACGTCACCGAGTTGGTGTGGAAGACGCACTTCTCAGCCTTAACGTAGAGCCTGTTCTCCAACAGCCGTTGTAGCACCAGGTGGACGTGCTGGTGGTGTTCCTCCATGGACCTAGAGAAAATCAGGATGTCGTCCAGGTACACCACCACAAAGATGTTTAGCATGTCCCTCAGCACATCATTCACCAGGCCTTGGAAAACTCTGGGGCATTGGACAGACCGAACGGCATGACGCGGTACTCATAGTGGCCGAGATGGGTGTTGAAGGCAGTCTTCCACTCGTCACCCTCCCTGATCCTGACCAAGTGGTACGCGTTACGAAGGTCCAACTTGGCGAACACCCGGGCGTGCGTGAGTGGCTCGAAAGTGGAACTAAGAAGTGGCAGGGGGTACCTATTCTTCACCATGATGTCGTTCAGTGCCCGGTCTATACAGGGCCTCAGGCCACCGTCCTTCTTAGCCACGAAGAAGAAGCCCGCTGCAAGGGGCGAAGACGACGGCTTTATAAGGCCTGAGGCTAGGGACTCAGCGATATAGTTGCACATCGCCTCCCTCTCCGGCTGGGAGATGTTGTAGAGCCGCCTCTTAGGAAGGGCGGCCCCAGGAAGGAGGTCGATGGGACAATCATAAGGCCGGTGAGGGGGGAGTGAGAGGGCTCTGTCCTTACTAAACGCCAGAGAGAGGTTGTGATAAATGTGAGGCACCCCAGTGATATCTGGTGGAGAGGACACAGGCCTGGAACCGCTGGACAGAGACAGGGCGGAACGCAGACAGGTAGCGTGACAAGCTGTACTCCACCCCAAGACCCGCCCAGACGCCCAGGAGATGTGAGGGTCGTGCCTCTCCAGCCAGGGTCTACCCAACACTAGAGGCGCCGTGGGGGCGTGCAAAACAAAAAAACTAATGGACTAATGGAGAGTGATTTCCTGAAAGAGTGAGTGTGAGAAGGTCAGTAGCGTGCGTAATAGTACCCAAAGAATTCCCGTCAATGGCCCGAGGAGAGAGGGTGCGATCTAAAGCCACCAAAGGGACTCCCGCCTGGCGGGCTAGAGTAACATCAAGTAGACACTCGTCTGCACCCGAATCTATGAGAGCACCAACCGACAAGGTCTCCGTACCCCAGGCTAAGGTGGCCGGAAAGACATGATTTAACATACTACGGACTGGGTGGCGGTCGCCGAGGCAGAGCGACCGGGAGCCGGGCGAAGGAACGAACGCTGGGCTCGGTCCAAACGGCGTTCACGCAGCCGTGAGTCCATTTGGAGCGCCAGGGTGATTAAATCCCTCAGCGTCTCCGGGCTGTCTCGAACGATGAGGTCCTTGACGTCGTCCCAACCACTCTCTATGGCTAGGATCCAGAACTCCACCGTGAAATCGGCCACCGAGCGAGACCCCTGATGGCAAACTAGCAGCCGGCTTGCAGAATCCAGCCCATCCAGCGGATGGTCAAAGACCGCGCAAAACTCTCGCTTGAACAGGGGGTAATCGGTGGCATAACCCCCGTCGCTGTTCACCGTGGCTATCGCCCAGCTAAGAGCTCTGTCGGCAAGGAGGGACATCACAAAAGCAATCCTGGCCCCACCAGAGGAATACTTGGACGGCTGATGTGTGAACAGCAACTCACACTGAGCTAGGAACCCATGGCACTGGTTCAAATCGCCTCCGAACGATCTGGGGCTAACCAAGCTGGGCTCGGCGCAAACGACTGGCCCTGTGGGGACATCGGGGCCAGCTGGGATGTAGGACGAACCGGTTCCCGGACCGGAACCTGGGGCTGGATAGGTGCTGACGGCTAACGCGTCCAGAGATCGCTGGATGGATGCTAGGGCTCCGGACATAGCATCCACCTTGGCGGTGAGGCTGGTGACCGTACTGACGGTAGTCTGCGACGTGTTCTCCAGCACCGCAATCTGGGACTGGACCGAGGGAAAAGCCTTTCCCAGTTCGGCCTGCAGTTGGGTAAGTTCGATGGCTTGTTCCGTTACTATCTTGCGTAACTTGGACGGTGTCCTGCGCCCCGCTTCTGGGCGAGCCAAATGTGCCAAAGAACCCAGAAGTAGAGAGACACGGACACTCAAAACAATGGAAAAATGTCTTTACTGAAAATATCTCCAACGTCAAAAACACAAACTAGGCAGGGTTGGACTGGTTACTTGGCGTGGTCGGAGCTGGAACACGCAATCTCTCGTGACACTGGTTCTCAATAACCAAGCGCCCGACGTCGGTCCTCGGCAGCCTAAAGAAGGGTAGATCCCAGGTGTTCATTAGCCTCAGTAGGCCTGATTATGATGGGCAACACCTGGGATCCATTAGAGCGTGGGGGGGGCACAACACCGCATACTGGAATGGGGTAATTACTTTTGAATATTGCCTTGCAAACGTTTTGGGCAAGATGCCCTTCTTCAAGTCAAGTCAAGTCAAGTTTATTGTCACTTCACAGTTTACACAAATCTTATGTGCAATACCCGACGACTGACAGCAGTTATAAAAATAAGATAAAATTTGATAAAAATATAATACAACAGAATAAAATGCAATTTATAAAATGCAATATATTGGCACAGGAAAAGAGCAATATATATATATAAATCAATGTAATAAAATATACATTGTTATACGCTATATGCCCATGTTCAGCAGCCTGATGGCCTGACTGTGGAAGCTATCTCTGAGTCTATTTGTGTGAAACCGGTATCGCCTGCCTGACAGTAAAAGTGAATACAGTTCGTAAACTGTGAAGTGACAATTAACTTGACTTGGCTTGACTTGACATACCTAAAGGGCTGTTTAAACCACATTGCTAAACCAGTAAAATTACCTTATAGACCAGTTAATCTGGCTACAGATCAAAACTCAAGTCAAAACTTGCTTGTGCTTACTTTCTTCGTTTGCGATGCGTTGGGCGGTTTTCACCACCCTCTGCAGCGCAGTTGCCGTACCACAATGCAGTTGGTGAGGATGCTTTCAATGGCACACCGGTAAATGTTCACCAGAATCTGAGGGGACAGGTGGACTTTCCTCAGTCTCCTCAGGAAAATGTTTTTCTTCTTTTCATTGAATGCAGCTTTACCACAATTTTCCCTCTAGAGTCAATGGCTTCATTATACATTTAACCAAAAAATACAAGTAGACTCTGTCAACTTTTAGAAATGTCCATGTTGTGCTTTGTGGGCATAGTAGTGCGTGAAATATGTCATCCAGCTCATTGCAAACTTCCAGGGTCTTCTCAACCCGGTCTCTAACTCGGTGAGCACTACCCCAAGACTCAACCCGGTCCCTAACTCGGTGAGCACTACCCCAAGACTCAACCCGGTCCCTAACTCGGTGAGCACTACCCCAAGACTCAACCCGGTCCCTAACTCGGTGAAATCTCTCATTCAAGAGCCGTTTGAGAGAAGAAGTTTGGCGGACAAACTTAAGGTGAAAGATCTGGGCCCAGATCAACCTGATATTGTGTTTTCATGTTTTCATTTTCTGACTGACATTTGAGTTAAGTTTCTCAGTTAGAGAGATACAATTTTCTATGTTTTACTGCATTTTACTGCAGCAACCCTGCACACTTACTCCTCAGAATGGACTGTTTAACAAGTCACTCAATTACAGTTTTATCTATGGGACCGTGTCATTTCAGTTTTTGAGCAGCCCCGAGCAAAAGCAATGGTGTGTTGGAGGGTGTTGTTTTTACATGTCCCAAGGAAGGTCTTTATATGTTGACATCCATTGACACACTTATTTGAATTTAAAAACCAACACTGAACAGTTAATGAGTGTGTGGGTTGGAGTTGGAATACAGTTCTTGATATTGTAATAAAAGTCCTGATTGAAATGTCTTTTCAGCAATTTTTTACATGTGTTAATATTTAGGTTAAGCTAATTCTCATTTAGATTTATAGTATAGCTTTGGTTTGCTTGGTATTGGTTTGCTTGTCCTGGTAAGCTAACTTGGTAATAGAAGTTGAACAAACAAAGTTTTACATGTTGAGCCAACTTGATAGACATTTGTAAAAACTTGATAAAATAAGTTTAACCAACATCTTTTTAAGTTATCTTAACTAATATTTTCTAGTCCAAATAACTTGACACATGAAGTTGTGTCAACAGACTACAAGTTGTATCAACTAATTTATTGAGTGTAATCAACTTGACACTAAATGTTGAATCAACTTGACTAAACTTAACTCAGTCAAAGCAACAAGATGACTTGACTTAGTCAAGTTGAGTCAACAAATCATTTTTAACAGTGTAGCTGTTCAACGTGATGAAGGCTACAGGATAGGGATCTGTCAACACAATGAGGAGGTGGACAAAAACACATCCTGTCTAAAAGAATAGACTGTGTGAAGTTCTGTGGTGCCTTTGAGCTGGCCTTGCGTGGCCATGATGAAAGTGATGGACAGAAGGGCGACATTTCAATACAAAAAGTAATTGTATATAATGTAATTAACAATATGTAATTGTAAATAAAAAAAATGGTATAGCCCCCCCTGGTGAAAAATGCACCAGCCGCCACTGGTCTTCTCTGAATACCTTGACGGTTCACCACTGCTTACAACCCGGTACAGTGGTTTCCTTCAAGGGAATGTGTCACTTTATCCACACCACAGCCCTGCCCATGGGTGTATCTAGGGCTGTCAAATTCCAGATTTCTGTTATTTCTTAATATATATATATTTTTGAAACAGATGACTGACCTATATCTCTTATCTTTCATACAATCCCAGATTCCCTATTGTATGGGGTCACAAAGGTACAATTCCTAACGTCAACTGGTTGGATTGAATCCTTTTTATTGGTCACATCTGCATGTAGCCCATCCTAGTACGAGGAGCAGTGGGCAGCTATTGTACATACAGCGCCCGGGGAGCAGCGGAGGGGTCTGGTGCCTTGCTTAAGTGCACCTCCGCAGTGCCCAGGTGTTTCGGGGACTTGAACCAGCGACCTTCCGGTTCCCAAGCCAAGTCTGAGCTATCCTGCCGTCCCAGGGACAGATCATCACAGAGCATAACACATCCTATTGCAAGTTGTGATTAAACCATTGATCAACGTATTAGTTAGTGAAGTAATAGGCCTATATCACGGCGCAGTTGAAAGCCGGAAGTGCCCGTTAAAAACCTCTGAAGCAGGTCCCAGGTTCCGGTTAATGCATTCACCTTGGCATTCACCATGGAGGACAGTTATCGCTGGACAACATCGCTGCATAACCTTCCAAAAGTCGGTCCAGACGATGTGGTTCAACTAGTGAATGAACACTACAGTGAAGAAGTCTAAATCCGAATCATACAATTCCCCGACATTGTGTCTTGTGGCTCTATCTGGATATATCGCCATATAACAAAGGTGATTTAGTGTAGGAGCAGAGGTATGCCTATGTATTTAATATAGGCTATTTATTTGATGGATTTTGATTATTTCAATGTACCTTTTCATTTACGTGTTAATATGTAGTGTGCAGCTGTATATTTTCTAAAAGGGAATGCCTGTTATTCTTGTGAATATGAGTTGTCTTAAAATAAAAGTGCTTGTGACATACCAAATTTGTATAAAATACCGATATATATCGTATATCGCAATGCAGCCTAAAAATACCGTTTTGGTCCGTATACCCAGCCCTACTTGGGACCAGTGCTTTTAATCACACACTTACCCCACATTGTGTGGCTCTATTCGGATGAGAGATGGAGTGTGTGTGGGGGTCAGGACCAGTGCTTTTAATCATACACATACCCGACATTATTAGCCTATTCCGCCTACTTTTCCAGACGTATATGCTGTCCTTGTCAAAGTGCAAACTGCAGACATACGCGCTACCCCTGAGAACATGAAACCAGGGACCTTCATCCTCCTTATCAGCCTCACACAAGACTTGCGGAGGACTTTGTCTTTGGGTAAATGGTGTAAACTGAGGTAGGGCTGTCTTTGTTTAGACGTTGAGCAGCCGGTACACTACAATAACAGAGAGGAGAGGAGGCGGCCGTAGTTTGTCACGTATCTGGGGTAACTAGCGGTAGTAAGAGTACACTGCTCGGCGATTTTTAACGTTACGGAAGCAGGAAATGTGACATAGGCCTATTGATACACATTCACACCTTCATGCCCACTAAGCCAAAATTTCGAATTTCAAAAATCAAAACATTTGATCTGAATGAATCCTCTTGCCTCTTATTTGCAGCTAAAAGCTATTGTTACTGCCCCCCCCCCCCTACACACACACACACACACACACACACACACACACACACACACACATACACACTCAGACCATAGGTAAAGAGGATGTGAGCTAGCTCTTCCAGAGACAAAACAACAGGAAAGCACCTGGCCAGACGGAATTACCCCCTCCTGTCTTAAGGCCTGTGCTCCATCCATCCTATACTTCATTTGTGTTCCCCCACATTTTCCAAGTCAGGGCCCACTTAAGAATCTAAAAATGTTCGCCGCCCACATTCAACCATAAACAATACGGAGGCTAAATAAAGTTATCAGAGTACTTTTTATGTTAATTAGAAAAGGAGCTGGCCATCAGTAACAAACAGACATGAGAAACTAAAAAGTGAGGGGCTGTCTGCAATAGGCAAATTAATTTACTTAATAATTAATTAACTATTTAATTCAGAACACAAATTTTAATTAGAAAAGGAGCTGGTCATCCAGACATGAGAAACTAAAAAGTGAGGGGCTGCAAGTCGCAAAGCCCCCCGATCAGCTCCGTGGATGTAGAATAAGAAACCGGTCCGTTTGCAATGGATTTACCGTAAAGGTGAGAATACGCGCGCATTCAAAATTGAGGAGCGGCTGATTTGACCAAGAATTAGCGAGTGGCGGCTCACTTGTGACCACCATCCCAATGCACTTTAAACACTAACTGCAGAATATCAGTGCTCTGTGGAAATAGTCAGTAATTATTGAATTGCCACAACAAATCAGATTGATAGTGGGAATAATTCGTTTCAGCCCTTATGTGCTCAGATTGAATCTATAGGGGGATTATCTCAGTATAAAGGTCGATAATAATTAATATGCAGATGAATTATTATTATATATTATATATATTGTACATATTATGATGCACCGAATTAATTCACGTTGTATATAAAAGCGCGCAGTGGCGGCCGGTGACATCCGAAGTAGGAGGGGCGCAGGGGTAAAAAATGTTTTTTTAAATCATATATGCTGTGCAATACCGGATTAGCCCAGACGGTGGCGCCATTTCACCATGTAAACGACCGAGAGGGCTAATTAAAAATAAAAAACTATACATAATATAAACCTCACCGTTACTCATTCTACTCTGTATTGTATATATGTATATTGACTGAACATTCCTTTACTTACTGCTTAATTTCTTTTTTTACTTACTTTATTTTTACTGTATGTAGCACAATCAATCAGTATTCTGTATTTTGTTGTGACAAATAATAAACAAACTTGAAACTTATGGTGAAAGAACATTTATTATATGGTGCCTAGTAGAAAATAAACATAAGAAAAAAATATGGTCTTATATTAGAAAGACTACCCAGTGTGCCATCAAAAATAATACCTAAATATGGTCTTACATTCGATTGTGCAAAAGTAATTAGAACAAAATAGAAGATAATAAAATAGACCTGATACAAGTCCTGAGATAAAATGCAATACAATGTTAAGCTTACAAATTAAAAGGTACTGGGTCTTATGTACACTACACTACTATACAATATACAGTTTAATCTATGTACCTATGCTATACTAACTATACAAGAACCACTTAGCAAACCAGGTTCTGGAAAACGACCGAATATATAGCCTTCCTCTGTCTGTTGCTGGTTGCTGAATGCTGATGTCAGGCTGATGAGGTCCAAACTCTTTCACTCTGAGTTTTTCTTGCAGTGTTCGTCTTTCAAATAGTGTTGCTTTGAGGGATTTGACAGAATTGTCCATGGTAGCTAGTGTAATGGCTGTGTCCTGTACAGAACAAAAAAAGAACAAACTTGCAACATGAGGTCTCTCCCACACACACGGGTCTCAATCTCCTCTCCTCAGACAGCAAGACACGAACTGACTCATTAACAAATGCTTCTGAATTTAACTAATTAAATATAATACAAATGCTTAATACATTCGACCACAGCATATATTAGCAGACAAACACACAGAGGACCCTGTAGCTAGCATTGGGGAAGCACGTGTCCACGATAAACTTACAAAACCCCAATCCACACCGTTTACATACAAATGACACAAGCTGCATGTTTATACAGCAAGACCAACATTTCTTATCCCCTTTACGTTTACATCGTCCACAATAAAAATAAATGTAAAACTATAATCAGGACAACAAAAACGTACCTCTCCTCAGACAGCAAGACGCGAACTGAGAGCAGAGCAGTACAGGCTTTACAAATAAGGTTCAACTAGGCTATGAATTGCGCATGCGTGACTGGTTTTCTTTGCTCACGCATTCACGCATGCGCCACTCAATTTGCTCACGCATGCGCCACTCAATTTGAGTCGCGCATGCGTGACTGGTTTCTTTGTTCGGGCGCAATGAAATGCGCTCCCAGAGATCGTATTCAGGACCCTTAATAGGCTACATTTAATTGCTTGATCCATCTTCATTGGCCGCTTGCGCGCAGTGACGCGGAGATCCTGGGCGCACTGCCGTGCGCCCAGGTTTGGAGGTAGGTACCAGATTTCTATGAGAGTGACGTCAATGACAAACGAGGGGGGAGAATAGCACGCACAACAATGATTTATATTTGCTATATTAACGTTATTGTGCATTTTAAACACAAACATACATAAAATGAGTAATTATTATTCATTTTAAACATGTTTAGTTTATTTTTAGGGGTCAAAAAAATAAAAAATAAAAAAACACAATTATTATAATTTTTTATTTAAATTATTTATTTTTTCCTCTCTCAACCAGGTGGGGCGGCGCCCCTGCGCCCCTATGGACGAGCCGCCACTGAAAGCGCGATTCTAGCCCCCTGTAGCTGTGAAGACGTGACACAATTTGTCATCAATTTGGGCAAAATATTCATTTTAAACCATAAGTTGGTGTTGAACACATTTCCTCACTTCATACCCCTTGAAACTCGATTGACTGATTTGAATTAATAACGATTTCATTCAGTAGACCAACGACAAGACAAACGACAAGACCAACGACAAGACGACCTGCAATGCCTTCACGGACCACTAGGGGCATCAGGATGACCAACGACGGGGAAGACGACAAGACCAACGACAAGACCAACGACAAGACCAACGACAAGACCAACGACAAGACCAACGACAAGACCAACGACAAGACCAACGACAAGACCAACGACAAGACCAACGACAAGACCAACGACAAGACCAACGACAAGACCAACGACAAGCAACACTGCAAACAGCGGCTCACTTGCAATGGCTTCACGGACCACTAGGGGCATCAGGAAGACAGGAGCAGAACAGTCAGAAGATACTATAAAGGCATTGCGATAGGAAATCAGGGTTCAACCAAACATACACGTTTTGTATTTTAATGCTTCAGGTAAGATAACAGGTGAGATAATATATATATATATATATATATATATATATATATATATATATATATATATATATATATATATATCTCATATAACAGCAGATCTAGAGAGATTTAACAGCATACATTCTGTTTGGCGCAGCCATTAATTAAAAACGTACGCCTGTACAACGTTTATTCTCTTACCATCTTATACTTTTCTTCTATTATCTTTTAATGATTGTGAATCCGCAACCTTGTGTTTGAGCTATATAAGTACACTTACCTTGCCTAGGAATTTTAGAAAGCGTAATATATTAGTTATATCATTTGTAAGATAATGTTTACACTCCCTATTGAAACCAAATCATGATGAGAATGAACATATAAATAACGGATTTCATAGGTTTGTGTAATGGGTTTGTGTGACCGCAAGGTGGCGCCACAGCTCCTCTATATTACCCCTCAGTGCTGTTCAGCGGTGTTCTTCTAGTGCCACCATGTGGTGTAATATATATGACACCTCCAGGCCCCCATCCATGTCTATTACCCACGGCCTCTATCGTCAGAATGAAGCCGATTTAAACAAAAAACAATGTTTAGGTGCACACAAACAAAGCTACTGTTAACTATACGCCGTAAAATAACTATATTTAAAATAACTCATTTTATTAAAATATAAAATAAAAAAACCGTCATCCAGTGAGACCTGTAGAGTTGTGGCTGTTCTCCATGGTAACGGATGGGAGAGCAGGTGCAGCGTGACTCCCTGTGGAGCCCATGTCACCCAGGAGAGAGAGTGGTGTGTGGGGACCACACCAGAATGTTCGACTTCCTGTGGTAATGCGATCCTTTCTGTCTGTTTTATAACACCACAAACCCCCCCCCCCATCACCCCCCCCCCCCCCATAACCCCCCTCCCCATCACCCCCCCCCCCCTGTGCAGCCAAGAGAGGAGAGAGAGAGAGAGAGAGAGAGAGAGAGAGAGAGAGAGAGGAAGCTTCCAGAACAGAGATATATTTACGTGTGTGTGTGTGTGTGTGTGTGTGTGTGTGTGTGTGTGTGTGTGTGTTTGTGTGTGTGTGTGTGTGTGTGTGTAAGCAGTTACTGAACGACCAGGACAGGATATGACCAGAAATTACATTTCTATCAATAATAATCAATAATAATTAAATTTCATATTGCGCTTTTCTGGCCACCCAAGGCGCTTTACAGACAAGGTACAATTGCACGTACAGAGAAATCATTTAATAGTTATATAGATTAAAATAAGACAGATGAGATAGATTAAAAAACTCAATAAAATTTCAATAGATTATTCTGGAATAGAGTAGCCAACATAAAATATAATAGTGATGTTTGATATATATATATATATATATGTATATATACATATATATATATATATAAATTGTAAATAATAAATATTATTTACGATATATATCTCTATATATATATTTATATATTTTGTTATTATTCTTTAATTTATTTATTCATATATATTTATATTATATAAATAGTGATGTGTATAAAGTGTGATGATTGATATGTTTGTATGTATTTATATATATATATGTGTGTACAGTATATGTATAATATATATATATGTATATATCATATATATAATATCTAATGGGTTGTAGGGGAGATGTGTCCAGGCGTGTGGAGCAGGACAGGGTCAGGAAGAGGGGTTGATCTTCAGCTGTTATTATTGACGGAGGATCTGACAGCTGCAGGGGCCCCCGGCCGGGGGCCCCCGGCCAGGGGCCCCCGGCCGGGGGCCACAAAGATTACGGTGCTAAGCAGTTTTCTATATTTTTTTCAGTTTCCCCCCCTTTTGCCTTTTGCCTTTTGCCTTTATTTTTTTCTTTCCTCCGTCAGTGTGTAGGTAGGTAGAGGGAGAGCTTACACAACAAACTATGGAAAACTACCCGTTACTGGTACCTGTATCTCTCTCTCTCTCTCTCTCTCTCTCTCTCTCTCTCTCTCCCCCTCTCTCTCTCTCTCTCTCTCTCTCTCTCTCTCTCTCTCTCTCTCTCTCTCTCTCTCTCTCTCTCGTTGTCTCTCGCTCACTTACTCACTCTCACACACACACAAACACACACATCAGACACACACACACACACACACACACACACACACACACACACACACACACGAACACACACACACAAACACACACACACACACACACACACACACGTCAGACACACACACACACACACACACACACACACACACACACACACACACACACACACACACACACACACACACACACACACACACACACACACACACACACACACACACACACACACACACACACACACACATACACACACACACACACTTGAAACAGGGACAGAACAAAAGGGGAAAGCGAAGGGAAGAGAGGAAGAAAGAGGAAGAAACCAACCAGGCCCATCAACTCATATTTATTCTGTGTTGTGTTGAGTTCACGTACATCAGGCTAACGATGTGATAACATGTGGATTGATCTACAGTACAGAAACGACTCTCAAGGATTGCTACACATGAGGGATGTGATGTTGTGACAGCGGCTGGTGGCAGACCGGTCCACAAAACCGAGGGGGAGAACCCCCATTAAAACCTCCTGCCAAAAACATGACTTCTCAGAGTGACAACCAGAGAGAGGGAGAGAGAGAGAGAGAGAGAGAGAGAGAGAGAGAGAGAGAGAGAGAGAGAGAGAGAGAGAGAGAGAGAGAGAGAGAGAGAGAGAGAGAGAGAGAGAGAGAGGTTGAGTGGATGAGGATTAGAGAGAGAGGGTCGGTGGTGGTGCGGCTGTTGGTGGTGATGGTGGTGTTGGTAGTGTTGTTGGTGGTGATGGTGGTGGTGGTGATGGTGGTGGTGGTGGTGGTGGTGGTGGTGGGGGTGGTGGTAGTAGTGGTGGTGGTGGTGGTTGTGGTGGTGGTGGTGGCTGGTGCCGGTGGTGGTGGTGGTGGTGGTGGTGGTGGAGGTGGTGGTGGTGGCTGGTGCCGGTGGTGGTGGTGGTGGTCATAAGTCACCTGTGCGCTGACAGCCTATCAACTGCCTCTGTGTGGGATTGTCCTTCATTGGCGGAGCCATTTGCGACTTAGCGGTAATAATATCTGTCCATTTAATTATTCCGTGCGTCTGGCGCAGGGCGAAGGACGTCCTCTGGGCCGGGCGGCGGCGTCGTGATCCCGCTCTCAGAGTTATGACACCATGGGGCGATTGAAAGCTTTTCTGGACCCCGTTCAAAAAAGTGCTGATGAAGCAAGACTAAACATGGCAGACCGCAGCGGAGGGATCAGCACATGTGTTACCCTCCACCCAGCCCGCCCCCCCCCCCTCATACACAGGGATTAACCTCCCCCTCCCCCCCCCCCCGGGGAGACCGGCTAGGTTTACACACACACACACACACACACACACACACACACACACACACACACACACACACACACACACACACATACACACGCATACGCGTCTGCATGCACACATGTGCACATGCACATGTCTCACACACACACACACACACACACACACACACTCACACACACACACTCACACACACACACACACACACACACACACACACACACACACACACACACACACACACACACACACACACACACACACACACACACACACACACACACACACACACACACACACACACAACTGTGGCTGCATGAGCAACAGGTCAAGCCAGGTTAAAAACTAATGAAAGTGTAAAATACACTTTGTGGTGAACCGTAGAAGTGAAGAAGGTCAGTGTTGAGCAGTCAGGCTGGAGGCTGTCGGAGCGGCGACTGGGCAGACTAGTGGAGCTGTCGTTTACGGTGTTTGAGCAGTGTGTGTTCGAAGTCCAGAGCACGCAGTCTGTCTGTAGGCGTCCCCATGTCTGTCTGTCTGTAGGTGTCCCCATGTCTGTCTGTCAGTGGGTGTCCCCATGTCTGTCTGTAGGTGTCCCCATGTCTGTCTGTCTGTCTGTAGGTGTCCCCATGTCTGTCTGTAGGCATCCCCATGTCTGTCTGTAGGTGTCCCCATGTCTGTCTGTAGGTGTCCCCATGCCTGTCTGTAGGTGTCCCCATGTCTGTCTGTCTGTCTGTAGGTGTCCCCATGTCTGTCTGTAGGCGTCCCCATGTCTGTCTGTCTGTAGGCGTCCCCATGTCTGTCAGTAGGTGTCCCCATGTCTGTCTGTCTGTAGGCGTCCCTATGTCTGTCAGTAGGTGTCCCCATGTCTGTCTGTCTGTAGGCGTCCCCATGTCTGTCAGTAGGTATCCCCATGTCTGTCTGTCTGTAGGCGTCCCCATGTCTGTCAGTAGGTGTCCCCATGTCTGTCTGTCTGTAGGCATCCCCATGTCTGTCAGTAGGTGTCCCCATGTCTGTCTGTCTGTCTGTCTGTAGGCGTCCCCATGTCTGTCTGTAGGTGTCCCCATGTCTGTCTGTAGGCGTCCCCATGTCTGTCTGTAGGCGTCCCCATGTCTGTCTGTAGGTGTCCCCATGCCTGTCTGTAGGTGTCCCCATGCCTGTCTGTAGGTGTCCCCATGTCTGTCTGTCTGTCTGTAGGTGTCCCCATGTCTGTCTGTAGGCGTCCCCATGTCTGTCTGTCTGTAGGCGTCCCCATGTCTGTCAGTAGGTGTCCCCATGTCTGTCTGTCTGTAGGCGTCCCTATGTCTGTCAGTAGGTGTCCCCATGTCTGTCTGTCTGTAGGCGTCCCCATGTCTGTCAGTAGGTATCCCCATGTCTGTCTGTCTGTAGGCGTCCCCATGTCTGTCAGTAGGTGTCCCCATGTCTGTCTGTCTGTAGGCATCCCCATGTCTGTCAGTAGGTGTCCCCATGTCTGTCTGTCTGTCTGTCTGTAGGCGTCCCCATGTCTGTCTGTAGGTGTCCCCATGTCTGTCTGTAGGCGTCCCCATGTCTGTCTGTAGGCGTCCCCATGTCTGTCTGTCTGTAGGCGTCCCCATGTCTGTCTGTCTGTAGGCGTCCCCATGTCTGTCTGTAGGCGTCCCCATGTCTGTCTGTAGGCGTCCCCATGTCTGTCTGTAGGCGTCCCCATATCTGTCTGTCTGTAGGTGTCCCCATGTCTGTCTGTCTGTAGGCGTCCCCATGTCTGTCTGTCTGTAGACATCCCCATGTCTGTCTGTCTGTAGGCGTCCCCATGTCTGTCTGTCTGTAGGCGTCTCCATGTCTGTCTGTCTGTAGGCGTCCCCATGTCTGTCTGTCTGTAGGCGTCCCCATGTCTGTCTGTAGGCGTCCCCATGTCTGTCTGTCTGTAGGCGTCCCCATGTCTGTCTGTCTGTAGGCGTCCCCATGTCTGTCTGTCTGTAGGCGTCCCCATGTCTGTCTGTAGGCGTCCCCATGTCTGTCTGTAGGCGTCCCCATGTCTGTCTGTCAGTAGGCGTCCCCATGTCTGTCTGTCTGTAGGCGTCTCCATGTCTGTCTGTCTGTAGGCGTCCCCATGTCTGTCTGTCTGTAGGCGTCCCCATGTCTGTCTGTCTGTAGGCGTCCCCATGTCTGTCTGTCTGTAGGCGTCCCCATGTCTGTCTGTAGGCGTCCCCATGTCTGTCTGTCTGTAGGTGTCCCCATGTCTGTCTGTCTGTAGGCGTCCCCATGTCTGTCTGTCTGTCTGTAGGTGTCCCCATGTCTGTCTGTCTGTAGGCGTCCCCATGTCTGTCTGTAGGTGTCCCCATGTCTGTCTGTCTGTAGGCGTCCCCATGTCTGTCTGTCAGTAGGCGTCCCCATGTCTGTCTGTCTGTAGGCGTCCCCATGTCTGTCTGTCTGTAGGTGTCCCCATGTCTGTCTGTCTGTAGGCGTCCCCATGTCTGTCTGTCTGTAGGCGTCCCCATGTCTGTCTGTCTGTAGGCGTCCCCATGTCTGTCTGTCTGTAGGCGTCCCCATGTCTGTCTGTCTGTAGGCGTCCCCATGTCTGTCTGTCTGTAGGCGTCTCCATGTCTGTCTGTCTGTAGGCGTCCCCATGTCTGTCTGTAGGTGTCCCCATGTCTGTCTGTCTGTCTGTAGGCGTCCCCATGTCTGTCTGTAGGTGTCCCCATGTCTGTCTGTAGGCGTCCCCATGTCTGTCTGTAGGCGTCCCCATGTCTGTCTGTCTGTAGGCGTCCCCATGTCTGTCTGTCTGTAGGCGTCCCCATGTCTGTCTGTAGGCGTCCCCATGTCTGTCTGTAGGCGTCCCCATGTCTGTCTGTAGGCGTCCCCATGTCTGTCTGTCTGTAGGTGTCCCCATGTCTGTCTGTCTGTAGGCGTCCCCATGTCTGTCTGTCTGTAGGCGTCCCCATGTCTGTCTGTCTGTAGGCGTCCCCATGTCTGTCTGTCTGTAGGCGTCCCCATGTCTGTCTGTAGGCGTCCCCATGTCTGTCTGTCTGTAGGCGTCCCCATGTCTGTCTGTCTGTAGGCGTCCCCATGTCTGTCTGTCTGTAGGCGTCCCCATGTCTGTCTGTAGGCGTCCCCATGTCTGTCTGTAGGCGTCCCCATGTCTGTCTGTCAGTAGGCGTCCCCATGTCTGTCTGTCTGTAGGCGTCTCCATGTCTGTCTGTCTGTAGGCGTCCCCATGTCTGTCTGTCTGTAGGCGTCCCCATGTCTGTCTGTCTGTAGGCGTCCCCATGTCTGTCTGTAGGCGTCCCCATGTCTGTCTGTCTGTAGGTGTCCCCATGTCTGTCTGTCTGTAGGCGTCCCCATGTCTGTCTGTAGGTGTCCCCATGTCTGTCTGTCTGTAGGCGTCCCCATGTCTGTCTGTCAGTAGGCGTCCCCATGTCTGTCTGTCTGTAGGCGTCCCCATGTCTGTCTGTCTGTAGGTGTCCCCATGTCTGTCTGTCTGTAGGCGTCCCCATGTCTGTCTGTCTGTAGGCGTCCCCATGTCTGTCTGTCTGTAGGCGTCCCCATGTCTGTCTGTCTGTAGGCGTCCCCATGTCTGTCTGTCTGTCTGTAGGCGTCCCCATGTCTGTCTGTCTGTAGGCGTCTCCATGTCTGTCTGTCTGTAGGCGTCCCCATGTCTGTCTGTAGGTGTCCCCATGTCTGTCTGTCTGTCTGTCTGTAGGCGTCCCCATGTCTGTCTGTAGGTGTCCCCATGTCTGTCTGTAGGCGTCCCCATGTCTGTCTGTAGGCGTCCCCATGTCTGTCTGTCTGTAGGCGTCCCCATGTCTGTCTGTCTGTAGGCGTCCCCATGTCTGTCTGTAGGCGTCCCCATGTCTGTCTGTAGGCGTCCCCATGTCTGTCTGTAGGCGTCCCCATATCTGTCTGTCTGTAGGTGTCCCCATGTCTGTCTGTCTGTAGGCGTCCCCATGTCTGTCTGTCTGTAGACGTCCCCATGTCTGTCTGTCTGTAGGCGTCCCCATGTCTGTCTGTCTGTAGGCGTCTCCATGTCTGTCTGTCTGTAGGCGTCCCCATGTCTGTCTGTCTGTAGGCGTCCCCATGTCTGTCTGTAGGCGTCCCCATGTCTGTCTGTCTGTAGGCGTCCCCATGTCTGTCTGTCTGTAGGCGTCCCCATGTCTGTCTGTCTGTAGGCGTCCCCATGTCTGTCTGTAGGCGTCCCCATGTCTGTCTGTAGGCGTCCCCATGTCTGTCTGTCAGTAGGCGTCCCCATGTCTGTCTGTCTGTAGGCGTCTCCATGTCTGTCTGTCTGTAGGCGTCCCCATGTCTGTCTGTCTGTAGGCGTCCCCATGTCTGTCTGTCTGTAGGCGTCCCCATGTCTGTCTGTAGGCGTCCCCATGTCTGTCTGTCTGTAGGTGTCCCCATGTCTGTCTGTCTGTAGGCGTCCCCATGTCTGTCTGTAGGTGTCCCCATGTCTGTCTGTCTGTAGGCGTCCCCATGTCTGTCTGTCAGTAGGCGTCCCCATGTCTGTCTGTCTGTAGGCGTCCCCATGTCTGTCTGTCTGTAGGTGTCCCCATGTCTGTCTGTCTGTAGGCGTCCCCATGTCTGTCTGTCTGTAGGCGTCCCCATGTCTGTCTGTCTGTAGGCGTCCCCATGTCTGTCTGTCTGTAGGCGTCCCCATGTCTGTCTGTCTGTCTGTAGGCGTCCCCATGTCTGTCTGTCTGTAGGCGTCTCCATGTCTGTCTGTCTGTAGGCGTCCCCATGTCTGTCTGTAGGCGTCCCCATGTCTGTCTGTCTGTAGGTGTCCCCATGTCTGTCTGTCTGTAGGCGTCCCCATGTCTGTCTGTCTGTAGGCGTCCCCATGTCTGTCTGTAGGCGTCCCCATGTCTGTCTGTCTGTAGGCGTCCCCATGTCTGTCTGTCTGTAGGCGTCCCCATGTCTGTCTGTCTGTAGGCGTCCCCATGTCTGTCTGTAGGCGTCCCCATGTCTGTCTGTCTGTAGGCGTCCCCATGTCTG
>JANIIK010000468.1:2500-5000 GCA_027704905.1 Muraenolepis orangiensis | reverse complement strand
CCTCTAACACGGCGGATCTGTTCAACACAGCACAGCACAGCTTCGAAACACCGCAAGAATGACAACATCTCCACAGTTTTTCCACAAGTCTCACTGTATGCTGTCGCAGAAACTGTATGCCGGTGGTGGTGTTGACGGTGGCTACGACACACCACCACCACCACCACCACCACCACCACCACCACCGATTCACAATGGAGATTGCCAAGAAAACGTGAAAAGAAGAGATCAGCTGAAACGGGAAGCAGAAAAAAAAAGTGAAAGACTGTGGACAACTGTTAAGAGAACAGAACACTGGCAGATGTCTGTGTGTTTTGTTTAAGGCTTCTTTCTTTCTTTCTTTCTTTCATTCTTTCTTTCTTTCTTTCTTTCTTTTTTTCTTACTTCCAGGCACACTTTGAGGGAAGGTTTGAGAGAACTCGGAAGCCAGAGCCAGAGTCTGCTGTGTTGTTTGTGTACGTTTCGGATGTAGTAAACTTTCCGGGTCCCTCATCTTCATTAGTTTTAAATGCACGCGTGGCTTCACCTGCGGTATAGGCAGAGCCTGGTGCACCGATACGCCGTCTTCTATTATATTATTATATAAGAGGTTTCGGAGGAATAGTCGGCAAGATTCAAGATTCAAGATGTTTAGTTGCCATTTGCAACAAGTCCAATGGAATGCTTACTCCCCATTCCCCCCCCCCCCACGACGCTAAGTCGTGCTAAGTCTAGCTAAGTTTGTTTGATATTAAAAAAATACAATATCATCATATAACATCAAGAATCCAAGAAGTCCAAGTTCTTACCACCTGCCAAAAAATCTAGATACAAGATACAAGAAACAAGAAACAACAAGATACAAGGTACATTGGAATGCTTACTCCCCATCCCCTCCCCCACATCTCCAAAACAATACCCTACAAATAATATATACAATAAAAATTAACAAAAAAAGAACGGCGAAGTGACTGATAAATTATATTTACGTGTTATAATTACGTTATATAATTACGTTATATTTATGTGTTGAACGTACGTTTTTTAAATATTTTTTACAAAAATCTTTAAAAGCATTTAAAGTGCCAGTAGTGCAGCAGCGTCATGAATACAGTACAGTGCAGTACAGTGCAGTAACTGCAATGACTCTAGAAAGTCCAGCAAAGTATGACAGTGTAATGTTAATGATAATGTTATGATAGTGGCAGCCCTAGTAGGTCACTGCCTGTGGATATAAACTATCCTTAAACCTGCTAGTCCTTGCTGTACGGATGCTGCACAACCGGCGACCGGACGGTAGGGGGGAGAAGAGATGGTGCCCAGGGTGGTTGCAGTCCTTTATGATGGACATCTAATTGAGAATTATAATCTTTGTCAGACCTCGGAGAGGAAGTTGAGTGTGTTGGTTCAGTTCTGTCCCTGTGTTTCCCTTGGCCTGGGCTTCAAACCGGCCACAGACTCCAGAAGAGACATCGCCTGTAAAAGAAGAAGAAGAAGAAGAAGAAGAAGAAGAAGAAGAAGAAGAAGAAGAAGAAGAAGAAGAAGAAGAAGAAGAAGAAGAAGAAGAAGAAAGGTATTCTATTTCTGTCTGAAAGGAAGAACAGGAAGTCGAAGCACAATAGTCATCATGTATTCAGGAAGTCATCAAAGGGCGAGCGTGCGATCACACATGGAGGAAGGTGGGGGGGTATTTCAGTGTGAGAACATGTTGTCATCCTCCAGGGAAAGGGGACTTGGAAAATGGTGAAAGCAAAAGTACAGATTAAATAATTGAATCATTTAGTTATCGGACCCGCCGCTATGTAATTGTCCAATCGATAACATATTAAATACAAAATACAGTTTATATATTTCAGTGTATAGTTGAAGCCACATATATTTTAATGACCCAAACCGGTAACTGGGAAGATACAATACAAGATACAAGATATGTATTGGCCATTAAGTACATAATAATGCTTACTCCCTATTCCCCCCCGCAGTATGAATCTCCAAAACAATAAAAATAATAATAAGGACAACAAACAAAAAAAGGAAAGCAATGTGACTGATAGATGGTATGAACATGTGTTGAATTGTGCAAAAATATTTAAAACCATTTAAAGTGCCAGTAGTGCAGCAGCATCATAAATACAGTGCAGTAACTGTGATGAGTCCAAAAAGTCCAGCAAAGTCCAAAAGTGTAATGTTAATGATGAATGTTATGATAGTGGCAGCACTCCCAGCAGTTCAGTAGGCGCACTGCTTGTGGATAAAAGCTATTCTTAAACAGAGAGACAGGTACATGGAGCTGCGTGGCTGTTAGATGTCCCACTTCATTTCCCTTGCAAATCAGCATTACGGCTCTCAGAGTTTCCCCCCGGTTTCCTGCCTTTCCTCTCTTTCTCTTCCTCTCTTCTCCTCCTCTCTTTCTCTCTTCCTCTCTTTCTCCTCTTCCTCTTTCTCCTCTTCCTCTCTTCCCGGGAACAGCGCAGCAATTAGCCCAGGCGAGTTAGCCTGCCGCTGAGAGGGCGAGGCGCGG
>JANIIK010000467.1:27500-33711 GCA_027704905.1 Muraenolepis orangiensis | reverse complement strand
TGTAGGCGTCCCCATGTCTGTCTGTCTGTAGGTGTCCCCATGTCTGTCTGTCTGTAGGCGTCCCCATGTCTGTCTGTCTGTAGGTGTCCCCATGTCTGTCTGTCTGTAGGCGTCCCCATGTCTGTCTGTCTGTCTGTAGGCGTCCCCATGTCTGTCTGTAGGCGTCCCCATGTCGTCTGTCTGTAGGCGTCCCCATGTCTGTCTGTAGGCGTCCCCATGTCTGTCTGTCTGTAGGCGTCCCCATGTCTGTCTGTAGGCGTCCCCATGTCTGTCGTCTGTAGGCGTCCCCATGTCTGTCGTCGTAGGCGTCCCCATGTCTGTCTGTCTGTAGGCGTCCCCATGTCTGTCTGTCTGTAGGCGTCCCCATGTCTGTCTGTCTGTAGGCGTCCCCATGTCTGTCTGTCTGTAGGCGTCCCCATGTCTGTCTGTAGGCGTCCCCATGTCTGTCTGTCTGTAGGCGTCCCCATGTCTGTCTGTCTGTAGGCGTCCCCATGTCTGTCTGTAGGTGTCCCCATGTCTGTCTGTAGGCGTCCCCATGTCTGTCTGTAGGCGTCCCCATGTCTGTCTGTCTGTAGGCGTCCCCATGTCTGTCTGTCTGTAGGCGTCCCCATGTCTGTCTGTCTGTAGGCGTCCCCATGTCTGTCTGTCTGTAGGCGTCCCCATGTCTGTCTGTCTGTAGGCGTCCCCATGTCTGTCTGTCTGTAGGCGTCCCCATGTCTGTCTGTCTGTAGGCGTCCCCATGTCTGTCTGTCTGTAGGCGTCCCCATGTCTGTCTGTCTGTAGGCGTCCCCATGTCTGTCTGTCTGTAGGCGTCCCCATGTCTGTCTGTCTGTAGGCGTCCCCATGTCTGTCTGTCTGTAGGCGTCCCCATGTCTGTCTGTAGGCGTCCCCATGTCTGTCTGTCTGTAGGCGTCCCCATGTCGCTGTCTGTAGGCGTCCCCATGTCTGTCTGTAGGCGTCCCCATGTCTGTCTGTCTGTAGGCGTCCCCATGTCTGTCTGTCTGTAGGCGTCCCCATGTCTGTCTGTCTGTAGGCGTCCCCATGTCTGTCTGTCTGTAGGCGTCCCCATGTCTGTCTGTCTGTAGGCGTCCCCATGTCTGTCTGTCTGTAGGCGTCCCCATGTCTGTCTGTCTGTAGGCGTCCCCATGTCTGTCTGTCTGTAGGCGTCCCCATGTCTGTCTGTAGGCGTCCCCATGTCTGTCTGTCTGTAGGCGTCCCCATGTCTGTCTGTCTGTAGGCGTCCCCATGTCTGTCTGTCTGTAGGCGTCCCCATGTCTGTCTGTCTGTAGGCGTCCCCATGTCTGTCGTCTGTAGGCGTCCCCATGTCTGTCTGTCTGTAGGCGTCCCCATGTCTGTCTGTCTGTAGGCGTCCCCATGTCTGTCTGTCTGTAGGCGTCCCCATGTCTGTCTGTCTGTAGGCGTCCCCATGTCTGTCTGTCTGTAGGCGTCCCCATGTCTGTCTGTAGGCGTCCCCATGTCTGTCTGTCTGTAGGTGTCCCCATGTCTGTCTGTCTGTAGGCGTCCCCATGTCTGTCTGTAGGTGTCCCCATGTCTGTCTGTCTGTAGGCGTCCCCATGTCTGTCTGTCGTAGGCGTCCCCATGTCTGTCTGTCTGTAGGCGTCCCATGTCTGTCTGTCTGTAGGCGTCCCCATGTCTGTCTGTCTGTAGGCGTCCCCATGTCTGTCTGTCTGTAGGCGTCCCCATGTCTGTCTGTCTGTAGGCGTCCCCATGTCTGTCTGTCTGTAGGCGTCCCCATGTCTGTCTGTCTGTCTGTAGGCGTCCCCATGTCTGTCTGTCTGTAGGCGTCCCCATGTCTGTCTGTCTGTAGGCGTCCCCATGTCTGTCTGTAGGCGTCCCCATGTCTGTCTGTCTGTAGGCGTCCCCATGTCTGTCTGTCTGTAGGCGTCCCCATGTCTGTCTGTAGGCGTCCCCATGTCTGTCTGTCTGTAGGCGTCCCCATGTCTGTCTGTCTGTAGGCGTCCCCATGTCTGTCTGTCTGTAGGCGTCCCCATGTCTGTCTGTAGGTGTCCCCATGTCTGTCTGTCTGTAGGCGTCCCCATGTCTGTCTGTCTGTAGGCGTCCCCATGTCTGTCTGTCTGTAGGCGTCCCCATGTCTGTCTGTCTGTAGGCGTCCCCATGTCTGTCTGTCTGAGGCGTCCCATGTCTGTCTGTAGGCGTCCCCATGTCTGTCTGTCTGTAGGCGTCCCCATGTCTGTCTGTCTGTAGGCGTCCCCATGTCTGTCTGTCTGTAGGCGTCCCCATGTCTGTCTGTCTGTAGGCGTCCCCATGTCTGTCTGTAGGCGTCCCCATGTCTGTCTGTCTGTAGGCGTCCCCATGTCTGTCTGTAGACGCCCACACTTTAATTTTGATGGATTAATACACAGTGAAATGACATCATGGATGTACCTTTAACACGTTTTGATGATCTGTCTGAGCACACACACACACACACGCACGCACGCACGCACGCACGCACGCACGCACGCACGCACGCACACACACACACACACACACACACACACACACACACACACACACACACACACACACACACACACACACACACACACACACACACACACACACACACACACACACACACACACCACACACACACACACACACACACACACACACACACACACACACACACAACTAAGCAAAAACGACACAATCCTCACACCTAAACCTTAATAACCTTAATAACAAAACCTTTATAACCTTGTATGTCCAAATCCCTCGCAATCTGACCCTGTAACTACTAATCTAATCTCTAATCTAGGTCATGGAGACCGTCCTTAAGCAAAACTTTACTAAATTGCTAACGGCCCTCTTACAGAAGTGATATGTTCAGAATACGGCCAATTAAAATAGAATCACAACTTTTTAAGGTGATTTTTGGATTCGCAGAAGAGACAAAGAAAAGCTGAGTGAGATGCTGGAATTGCACCAACATAATAACTAAAGAGATTTGAAAACCATTTTAATAGAATTACAGATCCATTATCGTTTCAGTTTCAAATATAACTGTAGCTCTGAAGCTGGTTCCTCTGATAGATGGAAAAATAATAATAATAATAATAATAATATTAAGGTTTGTTCTCAGGGATATCAACACACAGCTCTGTTTTAACACGTGAACAACATAAGAATCACAGATCACTTTTCAGGTTCACTGATCTGCTCCATGCACACCAACCGCTGCCAGAAACGTAATGCTAATCACCCCCCTGTGTGTGTGTGTGTGCGTGTGTGTGTGTGTGTGTGTGTGTGTGAGAATATGTAATTCCAGTGTGCGGTGAACACGTTGTACATCAGCTAGACCTCTGGATCCAAAATAAACCTCTCCCATCATCTCTCTGACCTGGTGAGGAGGATCTGAATAAGGTCAGTGATATCACTCTCTCCACCCCCCCCCATGTTGTTCTAGTGACCCGTCTTTCCTCATTTTCCCTCCAGCTCCATACTCACCCCTGCTCTCCTCCTGAAATCCTAAAGAAAAGCCATCAAGGCACACGGTCTCAGTCCCTGGCAGCACCTGGCCCCCTGCCTGGGGGTCGGAGGTCAACCTCATTAGCAGCGACAGTGAAACGGCGAGTCAAGCTGGCACACACACAGACCACTATGTCAGCCACTCTGCTGTGAGGCTGAACCGTCTGGGGCCTTCGCTCTCTCTCTTTCTGTCTTTCTCTCTCTCTTTCTCTCTCTCTCTCTCTCCTCGCCCTCACGTTCTGTCTCCTCGCTCTCTCTCTTTCTGTACGGCTCTCGCTCTCTCTCTCTCTCTCTCTCTCTCTCTCTCTCTCCTCCTCTCTGGCTCGGTCTCTCTCTCTTTCTTTCTCTCTCTCTCTCTCTCTCCTCGCCCTCACGTTCTGTCTCCTCGCTCTCTCTCTTTCTGTACGGCTCTCGCTCTCTCTCTCTCTCTCTCTCTCTCTCTCTCTCCTCCTCTCTGGCTCGGTCTCTCTCTCTCTCTCTCTCTCTCTCTCTCTCTCTCTCTCTCTCTCTCTCTCTCTCTCTCTCTCTCTCTCTCTCTCTCTCTCTCTCTCTCCTCGCCCTCACATTCTGTCTCCTCGCTTTCTCTCTTTCTGTACGGCTCTGGCTCTCTCTCTCACTCTCTCAACCTCTCTCAATGGCTCTTGCTCTAGCTCTCTCCTTATCTCCATCTCTCTCTCTCTCTCTCCATTTTTCTTTCTCTCTCTCCCTATCTCTCTCTTGCTAACTCTCTCTCTCCCCCCTCTCTCGCTCTCTCTCGCCTCTTTCTCACCTCTCTCTCACACTCTCTTCTCTCTCGCCTCTCTCTCTCCCTCTCTCTCTCTCCCTCTCCCTCTCCTCTCTCTCTCTCTCTCTCTCTCTCTCTCTCTCTCTCTCTCTCTCTCTCTCTCTCTCTCTCTCTCTCTCTCTCTCTCTCTCTCTCTCTCCTCTTCCTCTGTCTCTCTCTCTCTCTCCCTCTCTCATTCTCCCCCTCTGTCTCTCCTCTCTCTCTCTCTTCTCTTCTTCTCTCTCGCCTCTCTCTCTCTCTCTCTCTCTCTCTCTCTCTCTCTCTCTCTCTCTCTCTCTCTCTCTCTCTCTCTCTCTCTCTCTCTCTCTCTCTCTCTCTCTCTCTCTCTCTCTCTCTCTCTCTCCTCTCTGATACTCGTCTTTTTCCCTCTCCGCCTATGACAGATGGTGAGTTTGTGTCCACTTTCGTCATGTTGAACAGTGTTAGTTGACTGCATTGTAACGACGCAGGTTGCAGAACAAACAACCACCGCAAGCTGCCAACGTTATTCTTTTTTTCTTTTCTGTTGGGCGAACTGGAGGAACATACAGTATATCTCCAGGCTTCTTCCTGCTTTGTTTCACTTTTCTCCAATTATTACATATACATATACATGTACATGTTGCCGGTTTTTGTCCTTTTTTTCCGTATGTATTTTTTGGGATACGCTATTTGCTTTAAATACTTTTAATTCATTACCCTGTGATACACCGTGACACATTTAAATACAATTGTTTTCATTATGTAAGTTTCAACAAACATGTTTCATCTCCTGCCTGGTGCGGTGTAACCCTAACCCTAACCCTAACCCTAACCCTAACCCTAGCTTCACTATTTGGCCTTGTCCCTCTGTTTGATGTACTTATTGTGTCAAATCTAGGGAGCCAACCTATTGTACTTTTACCTTAATCTTCCTAACGGACAAACAGGGGGGGCCAAAACATAACCTCCGGTTCACCTTCGATGGCGGAGGTCGATTACGAGATGGAGACCAAATGGATGGACTGTATTTCTATAGCGCTTTTCTAACCAGTGCGGCCACTCAAAGCGCTTTACAAGTCACTCCTCACACTCACCCATTCATACACACACTTAGGCTCAGGGACACCTCGACACTTTAAAATCAAACCAGCAACCTTCTGGTTGTCAAAGAACCGCTCTGCCTCCTGAGCTCCTGCCGCCCAGACCAAGCTCAACAACGTCGTGAGGAACCGGAGAACGAAAGGGTTTGTGAGCTCTTCCAGACTCTTCCATAGTCTTCTGGAGTCGTAAGGAGGCAACCTCCACAGGCCAAACCTCAGGAAGCCTCTCTTCCTTCTCCAATCCCTCAACAATAAAACCAACAACAACAACACCACAGGGAGAGCTTTCAGGGTGGAGCTGGAGGTTATAGTACGTCCTGAGTTAACGCTTAGCATAACATAACGCGGGATTCACGTGTGTGTGTGTGTGTGTGTGTGTCAGTGATTCACCGTTGATCTGAAATACTGACCACTTCCTTTGGTCATCAGGTCACATCCACAGCCATCCAACACCCTGTAGTCCACTATGCAGGGTGTGTGGGGGAGAGGGAGAAAGAGAGAGAGAGAGAGAGAGAGAGAGAGAGAGAGAGAGAGAGAGAGAGCTAACAGAGTTTTGGGTTGGGATCCCTTTCAGTGTGGGGACTCTCGTCATGTGGTTGGTTGTAGTGTTGGGTTTACACCACCCCTCCCCCCCAACTCCCAATAGCTAAGCCATAATGACCTCAGCAGACCACTAAACGGCTTCATGCTCCCTCCCTCTCTCCCTTTCTCCCTCCCTCCCTCTCTCTCTCTCTCTCTCTCTCTCTCTCTCTCTCTCTCTCTCTCTCTCTCTCTCTCTCTCTCTCTCTCTCTCTCTCTCTCTCTCTCTCTCTCTCTCTCTCTCTCTTCCTTCCTTCCTCCCTTCCTCTCTCTATCTCCCTCCCTCAGAGCCCCA
>JANIIK010000467.1:12500-22500 GCA_027704905.1 Muraenolepis orangiensis | reverse complement strand
CTGTCTGAAAGGAAGAACAGGAAGTCGAAGCACAATAGTCATCATGTATTCAGGAAGTCATCAAAGGGCGAGCGTGCGATCACACATGGAGGAAGGTGGGGGGGTATTTCAGTGTGAGAACATGTTGTCATCCTCCAGGGAAAGGGGACTTGGAAAATGGTGAAAGCAAAAGTACAGATTAAATAATTGAATCATTTAGTTATCGGACCCGCCGCTATGTAATTGTCCAATCGATAACATATTAAATACAAAATACAGTTTATATATTTCAGTGTATAGTTGAAGCCACATATATTTTAATGACCCAAACCGGTAACTGGGAAGATACAATACAAGATACAAGATATGTATTGGCCATTAAGTACATAATAATGCTTACTCCCTATTCCCCCCCCGCAGTATGAATCTCCAAAACAATAAAAAATAATAATAAGGACAACAAACAAAAAAAGGAAAGCAAAGTGACTGATAGATGGTATGAACATGTGTTGAATTGTGCAAAAAATATTTAAAACCATTTAAAGTGCCAGTAGTGCAGCAGCATCATAAATACAGTGCAGTAACTGTGATGAGTCCAAAAAGTCCAGCAAAGTCCAAAAGTGTAATGTTAATGATGAATGTTATGATAGTGGCAGCACTCCCAGCAGTTCAGTAGGCGCACTGCTTGTGGATAAAAGCTATTCTTAAACAGAGAGACAGGTACATGGAGCTGCGTGGCTGTTAGATGTCCCACTTCATTTCCCTTGCAAATCAGCATTACGGCTCTCAGAGTTTCCCCCCGGTTTCCTGCCTTTCCTCTCTTTCTCCTCTCCTCTCTTCTCCTCTTCCTCTCTTTCTCCTCTTCCTCTCTTTCTCCTCTTCCTCTCTTCCCGGGAACAGCGCAGCAATTAGCCCAGGCGAGTTAGCCTGCCGCTGAGAGGGCGAGGCGCGGTCCTGCTCCTCCGTCGATCTGGGTTCGGCTAGTCTCCCCTGGGTCCAACGGCCACACCTCTGAAACTAGCGCTCAACGCCCGTCTGCTATCTGGAACGACGTGTGACAGTTGGAATGTCTTCTGTAGCGTGTGTGTGAGTGGTTCCCAACCTTCTTGTTATTTTAGGTCAGAAAATCTTTGCATCCGGACCCCAACTTGCATCTGCTTCCAAACACACCTACACACACACGCACACACACACACACACACACACACACACACACACAGACACACACACAGACACACACACACAGACACACACACACACACACACACACACACACACACACACACGCGCACGCATGCACACACACACGCACGCACGCACGCACGCACGCACGCACGCACGCACGCACGCACGCAGCACACACACACACACACACAGACACACACACACACCCCGTCCACATCACGCCCCACTGTTGTTAAATGCGTTGTTTAATGATCAAAAATGCATCATCATGCATAACTATAGTGTATATGTCTCCCCCCATATGTGTTTCAGGGCGACCCCGAGTGGGGTCCCGACCCCGAGTGGGGTCCCGACCCCGAGTGGGGTCCCGACCCCGAGTGGGGTCCCGACCCCGAGTGGGGTCCCGACCCCGAGTGGGGTCCCGACCCCGAGTGGGGTCCCGACCCCGAGTGGGGTCCCGACCCCGAGTGGGGTCCCGACCCCGAGTGGGGTCCCGACCCCGAGTGGGGTCCCGACCCACAGGTTGAGAACAACCGCTGAGTGGGGTCCCGACCCACAGGTTGAGAACAACAACCGCTGTAGTCTAACACTCAACCTCTAATGCTGGAATTGCTGTTTTAGTAAGGACTATTTTATGACCAGAACATGCGTGTGTGTGCTTTTATACATGTGTGTGTGTGTGTGTGTGCTTTTAAGATTCAAGATTCAAGATGACTTTATTTATCCCGAGGGAAATTAAGGTGCAACAGTTGAAACAGGGGGAATAAATGCACTCAAAATATACTAATACCTAAAAACGAAATAACAACAATGTGTGTGTGTGTGTGTGTGTGTGTGTGTGTGTGTGTGTGTGTGTGTGTGTGTGTGTGTATATTTGTGTGTATGTGTGCTTTTATACACGTTTGTGTGTGTATGTGTGTGTGTACTTGTATACACGTGTTTGTGTGTGCGTGTGTGTGTGTGCGTGCACGTCCGTCTGTGGTTTGGCTCGCGGTGTGCTTGCAGCTCTGCGTAACGACTTAATGACGACTTTGCGCTTTAAGTAAACATCTTCGCCCTGTGCTTAAAACGCACTCAGCGTTAGCGGTAGCTCCCCGCTGCGACCGGCGAGCTCACGTGTAGGCAGGCAGCGACAGCACCCCCCCCCCCAACGCTCCTCGACTACCAACTATTTAGAGAGGCTTCCTCGGAAGCCAACCCAGCGACGGCCTGTCCGGAGGCTTCCAGCTGAAACAGACCCGAGCACCTTCGTGTGTGTGTGTGTGTCTGCATATGTGTGCATTTGTGTGTGTATGCGTGTGTGTGCATATGTGTGCATGTGTGTGTCTGCGAATGTGTGTGTGTGTGTGTGTCTGCATATGTGTGCATTTGTGTGTGTGTGCGTGTGTGTCTGAATATGTGTGCATGTGTGTGTGTGTGTGTGTGTGCGTGTGTGCATGTGTGTGCGTGTGTATGTGTGTGTGTGTGTGTCTGCGTCTGTGTGTGTGCGTGTGCGTGGTGTGCGTGTGCGTGTGTGCGTGTGCGTGTGCGTGTGCGTGTGCGTCTGTGGTGTGTGTGTGTGCGTGTGCGTGTGCGTGTGCGTGTGCGTCTGTGTGTGTGCGTGTGCGTGTGCGTGTGCGTGTGCGTCTGCGCGTGCGCGTGCGCGTGCGCGTGCGCGTGCGCGTGCGCGTGCGTGTGCGTGTGCGTGTGCGTCTGTGTGTGTGCGTGTGCGTGTGCGTCTGTGTGTGTGCGTGTGCGTGTGCGTCTGTGTGTGTGTGTGTGTGCGTGTGCGTGTGCGTGTGCGTGTGCGTGTGCGTGTGTGTGCGTGTGCGTGTGCGTGTGCAGGCTTCACTTTTATTCACTCCTGTTGTTTCTCAAGAGTTCCTCCTGAAACTATTTGGCAAAATGCTCGGCGAAAGAAAAAAAACCGAGACTTTGAAGGAAGGAGCAAAACAACAAGTTGTTCCTGAGCCGCCCACAGCCCATCTGCTGCAGTATTACCTCCCTCCTCTTTATTATCCGCTGATTCTGTCTGCCGATTCTTTTCTCCTTCCGCAGTTTGTTGCTGCCGGTCATGGCAGCGACGGCGGGTGCAGTCGTCTTTGTTGTCTGTTAAAATGTCTCCTGTTTGTGTTGTGCAGAGTATTTCGATAAGATAAGATAATGAAGTGGAGAATACATAACCCCCCCCTGTCCCCTCCTTCTCCCCCCCTCCTCCTGTCTCTTCTCCTCTCCTCTCCTTATTCCCCCCCCCCCCCACCACCACTTCTCTCCATCCTCTCCTCCTCTCCCCTCCTCTCTTTTACTCCTCCCTCTCCTCCCCTCCTTCTCCCCATCCTCTCCTCCTTTCTTCCCCCCCTTCTCCTCCCCACCCTCTCCGCCTCTCCTCTCCTCCCCCCTCCTCCCCTCTCCTTTCCTCCCCTTTGCTTCTCTCCATCCTCTCCTCCTTTCCTCTCCTCGCCTCTCCTCCTCCCCACCCTCTCCTCCCCTCCTTCTCTCCTCCTCTCCCCCTCTCCTTCTCCCCATCCTCTCCTCCCCTCCTTCTCCCCATCCTCTCCTCCTTTCCTCTCCTCGCCTCTCCTCCTCCCCACCCTCTCCTCTTCTCCTCTCCTCCCTCCCTTCTCCTCTCCTCCCCTCCTCTCCCATCCTCTCCTCCTTTCCTCTCCTCGCCTCTCCTCCTCCCCACCCTCTCCTCTTCTCCTCTCCTCCCCTCTCCTTCTCCCCACCCTCTCCTCCTTCCTCTCCTTTCCTCCCCTCTGCTTCTCCACATCCTCTCATCCCCTCATCCTCTCCTCCTCTCCTCCCCACCCTCCTCTCCTCCTCCTTCTCCCCTGTCCTCTCCTCTATGTGTGTCTAATGGTCTTTTCAGGGCCCTCTTAATGACTTGTCAGTTCCCCCCCCCCCCCCCCGCCCTGCAGTTTTCTGTCCAATTTATTCCCTTTCCAGCTTGTCTCGGATAAAGGGTTGAGACAACAGGGTCCCCCCCGTCCCCCCGGAGAATGAATCATTAACATTCAGCAGCGTGCACACACCCCCACCCCACCCCCCTGGGAGGGCCCCACGCTGCCCGGTGCTTGGCATGCGGGCCCTGGGGGGCCCCATATGCGTTTCAGGGCGAGACCCCGAGTGGGGACCCGTCCGTGCGTTGGACCCCCGGTAGGAAGAAGTGCTGAGGAGGACCATCTCTTCTTATCTCTTTGCGTTCTGTTACTACGACTCTACTTGTAGTTTGTCGGGGGGGGGGTAAAAACGTAAACCCCCCCCCCCCCCCGATCGACCAATGACAACAAAACACCGGGTAGAGGAAGCACGGAGCATCGGCCTAGTTTTTTTGGGGGGGGTGTGTGTGTGTGTTCAATTGGGTGACCTTTGACCTTTCGTGTTTTAATACAAGAGTTAAAATAATCGTACACACTTGGACCGTCGGGGTCACGTTGGTGCGTCTACATTCATCGGGGTATCATCATGTTCATCGAGGTTATGACTATTTATAGTGTATAGATCGTGTAAGGGTGGGCGGCAGTAGCTCAGTCTGTTGGGACTTGGCAGCTTGGGAACCGGAAGGTCGCCGGTTCAAGTCCCCGAAACACCTGGGCACTGCCGAGGTGCCCTCGAGCAAGGCACCAGACCCCTTACCCTGCTCCCCCGGGGCAGCTGTATATAACATAGCTGCTCCCACTGCTCCTAACACTAGGACGGGTTCAAATGAAGAGAAACACATTTCCCTGTGTGTGTGTGTGTGTGTGTGTGTGTGTGTGTGTGTGTGTGTGTGTGTGTGTGTGTGTGTGTGTGTGTGTGTGTGTGTGTGTGTGGTGTGTGTGTGTGTGTGTGTGTGTGTGTGTGTGTGTGTGTGTGTGTGTGTGTGTGTGTGTGTGTGTGTGTGCATGTATGTGACCAATAAAGAGAGGATTCAATCCTCCAGATTTAGATTTTAGATGAACAATATCAGAAGGGTAAAGACCTGATAAGACCAGCTTTATTTTTTAAAACCTGCGCTTCACGACTGTGAGGATTCACGTTAGAGCAGCAGCGTACGAGCTACGAGCTACGAGCTACGAGCGTACGAGCTACGAGCGTACGAGCTACGAGCGTACGAGCTACGAGCGTACGAGCGTACGAGCTACGAGCGTACGAGCGTACGAGCGTACGAGCTACGAGCGTACGAGCGTACGAGCGCTTTGATTCATAACACATTTTAGTTGGCGAGAGGATTCAGAGTCACATCAACTGAGAGACTCGATTTAAATCCGCATCCCATCCCGCTTGCTTTATTCTTTTGTCCTTTGTCACTCAATGCAAGAATATTTCATTATTATTATTATTATTAATAATAAGGAATAACATTATGACGCAAAACACTAGAGTATCAAGAAAAAGTTTTATTTTATTTTACATTCACAAAATCGGCCGGAAGGAAATGTGTTAGCTGTGCGGGTGGGAATGAATCGGGTATATTAATAATTCGGAAAACAAAAAAAAAGAAGAAATAAAACCCAAAAGAAATTCACAGCCTTTTTTTGTTTTTCAAATTGTACACGATCAAAAAAATATACAAAACACTGCGGAAAATAAAAACACTGGAGAGAAATCGGAGCACAAGGTCTTATAGCATCGTTGAAATCGTAACATAAACGGAACCGAAAAAAATCCAAGACATCACGGAATGATACAACTAAAAACATACGTTATCAAAAAAAACCATTTGATTATTATTTTCTTTTGCATCTGAACGTTTGTGAATTTACTGAATGTTAAGCGGCGTGGAATTTTGTTAATTTTTTTTTTAAATTAATATGGCGGGACTGAAAAGCATTTTAAAAGGCACAAAAGACATCATCTTCCTCAGGGAGGTCACCACGGGAACACTGGCCCTCGACTTGAAGAGATGAAGAGATGATGGGAGGAGGAGGAGGATGATACTCTTCTGGCCCCTACAAACCACCCTCCCTCCTTTCATATCTTAACTCCTGACTCCCAGTTCTAAGGTCTAGCAGGAAACCAGGGGGGGGGGGGGGGGGGGGGGGGGCTGTGACTGTGTGAGAAGCAGTTCGTGGTCTCCTCACTCGGTCTTCCACAAATCAACTCTCTCCTCCCCTCCCCTCCACCACCACCACCCCCACCCCCACCTCCCCTCACTTCTCCGGCAGAGAGACACAGCACATACAAACAAATGTTAAGCCGCACAACACATGGCGCGCACACACACACAAACACACACACACACGCACACACACACACACACACGCACACACACACACACACACACATACACACACACACACATACTTTGCTGAATCGCAAATGCACACGCTCTCAAACAAACACACACACATGACAAACCCCATACACACACACACACACACACACAGGCACGCACATGCAAAATCATATACATACACACAAACACACACACACACACACACACACATGCATCCATGTGTCTGCGTCCTCCCGTTTACAGTAGAGCCAGCTGACGCGTCACTCAGCACGGTCGGTGTCGTCTTACCGCGTTTCCTTTAGCCCCGCAGCGGGACGAATCGCCATTCGCCAAGCCCAGCTTTGTGACACCTGTTGTGTCCCGCCTCCTCCTCCTCCTCCTCTTCCTCTTCCTACTCTTACTCTTCCTCCGGCAAAAAAAAAGGGAATGATATCGAACCTGCGGCTTTTTTTTCCTTCTGTCACTTGGAGGGAGATGGATCGACCGGTCGTTCCATCTCCCTCAGTTCAGTTACAGATGAAAAATAAGTTGTTTTGTGTTTTTCATTCGTGACAAAAAAAGGACGATGCTAACATAACCACACCCCACGTTAATGTGTAATAAGTACTTAAGAAAAACAGAAACCCAACGGTAAGAAATAAAGTACAGAACATAAATACATTTAAGACTTGTGAGCCAAATGACACCACCACCACCACCACCACCACCAGACTCTGAACACGACGTGGACTTGAACCGTGTGACGTGTGTGTGTGTGTGTGTGTGTGTGTGTGTGTATGTTGCCAGATCTTTAAGAATATAGATAGCAACGTCTTAATTGGTCCCGGGCGCGCTCTCTCCGATGTATTCGAATCTCCATCTGTTTGTCAAACGGATTCAGGCCAAAAATGTCTCCCTCCCTAGAAGAAAACTCTTTGACAGGCCTTTGCTTTTTTTTTGTTTGCCTTCGGGCGTGCACACACGCACACACACACACACACACACACACACACACACACACACACACACACACACACACACACACACACACACACACACACGCCACGTGCAAACACACACACACACACGCCATGTGCACACACACGTGCGCACACACATGCGCACGCCCAAAGGCAAACATAAACACGTGCGACATCAAACTGGCAAGGAGGGAGGCGTAGGCAATAAGTCCTCACAGAGGAGCTCCGATTGCCAGCAACACATTTCATCGGCGTGTAAAATGTCCGTCGACGTGTTTGCGTGTTTTGTTGTTTTTTGTTGAGTTTTTCTTCCGCGGCGGCGTCGACGTGACACACTTTGTATAAAATCAGCAGGCACTTTAATGTCTTTTGTTTTGCTTTAGTTTGTTTTTTTAGTTTTTAAAAGTTTTTTTTTTTACGGTTCAAAATGGGCACAGGCCGACCGGTACGCCGCCTCCCCCCCGTGGCCTCCACCGTGTTAGTAGTGCATTATGTTGTTTGTGTACCGGTTCCCCCCCCACCCCCGCCCCTCCCCCCCGTCACCGACCAGACCCGACACGCCGGGTCAAGGTCTGGACAGGGTGGTGTAAACGGGCTGGTCCCAGCCGGGGCCGGACGGGCTGTGGCCCGGGGCCACGGAGAGGCTGTTGAGGATGGGGCTCCCGTAGGCCCGCCGGGACGAGTGGAAGTAGGGGTACTGGTAGAGGCCGGAGGTGTAGCCGGAGTACGGGCTGTAGTAGTTGGAGCTCTGCAGGTCGGTATAGTCACACTGGGGGGGGCCCGAGAAGGCGGCCGGGGGGGGCGGGGCCAGGGCTGCGGGGGGCGGGGCCGCGGGGACGGAGGAGACGCAGGCCTGGCCGCCGAAGGGCCCGTACTCGGGCTGGGACGGCGAGCCGTGGGAGTGCTCGCTGTAGTGCGCGGGGCTCAGCTGCTCCGTCTTGATGTGGGCGCGGTGGAGCCCCGCCTCCCCCGCGGGGGTCGGGGGCGTCAACATGCCGCCGCCTCCGCCGCCTCCGGTCGCCGCGGTCGTCGCCGCCGCCTTGCGGCTCCAGACGGACCCCCCGGGGCCGATGTGGCCGTACGGGGACTGGTAGGAGCCTCCTCCCCCTCCGCCGCCTACACCCAGCGAGGCCCCCGTGAGACCCTGGTGGTGGGGGTGGTGGTGGTGATGGTGGAGGTGGTGGTGGTGCTCCGAGGAGAGCGAGGCGGCGGCGGAGGAGGCGGGGTGGCCGTGGCCGTTGAGCGGCAGGTACTGGTCGAACTCGTGCACGTCGAAGGCCTCCATGTTGCTGATGACGTCGGTGCTCAGCTCCGAGATGTCCACGTTGCTGAAGTCGATGTTCTGCCGCCCGCCGTCGCCCAGGCGCCGGCCCTCGTGCTTGGGGTCGGGCTTGACGTGGTGGTGGTGGTGGTGGTTGTGGTGGTGGTGCGGGTCCGTCTTAGGGGTGGTGGGCGGGGTGGGAGGCCCGTGGGGTTGGCCTACGGGAAGGGGAGAAGAGTTCACGGGAAGGGTTTGTTTTAGGGAGACACGCGGCACAAAGTACAAAACAACAACAACAACAACCCTCAGAGTCTTTTAACTACAACATCTAACACAGTTTGGTTTCCAACTAAGCCACACGTTGTTGTGGCGTACATCCCCTCCAGGGCCGTACCTGAGTGGTCGGAGTGGTGGTGTCCGTCGGTCATCCCAACCAGCCCTCCCAGTCCCGGCTCAGCCTTGTACAGCTGATGGGTCAGGTCCTGGACGCCGGGGTCGGCGTCTCCCTGGCCCGGCTTCACGCTCTTGCGTCTCCGCGGCTGGTACTTGTAGTCTGGGTGGTCCTTCTTGTGCTGCACTCGCAGCCTCTCGGCCTCCTCCACAAACGGCCTCTTCTCGTTTTCGGAGAGCAAGCTATGACACGGAGAGAGAGAGAGAGAGATAGAGAGAGAGAGAGAGAGAGAGAGAGAGAGAGAGAGAGAGAGAGAGAGAGAGAGAGAGAGAGAGAGAGAGAGAGAGAGAGAGAGAGAGAGAGAGAGAGAGAGAGAGAGAGAGAGAGAGAGAGAGAGAGATATTCTAAGTTTTAAATTGAGTTTTAAAGTGAACAAATATGTATAAAAACATTCATACATGAATGGCAGACATGAATACATGCATATTGCATATATGCGAACATCGCTGCATAAATGCATAAATACATACTGTACATACATAAATACATACATGTATAGAAAGTCACAGTTCCGTCATTGTCAAGTCCATAGTTCTTGTGTTGTTTTGTTTGCAGAAAACGTCGTTTGTTTAGTTTTATTTCTAATGATGTATTCTTCGTACTGTTCACTAGTTCATGGTTTGAAGTATAGCGTTACCGCTACAACTATTTAACGCATTATGAGAAGGCCTTTCTATAGACCAAACTCATCCGCTGACGCATTACTTTGATCGAAGGACACATTTTCATTATTAAATGAAGACTAAATAATAATAATAATAATAATAATAATAATAATAATAATAATAATAATAATAATAATTATAATTATAATTGTAATAATAAGTGACTTACCGCCAGAGTTTCCCCAGCGTCTTGCTGAGCTCGGCGTTGTGGAGGTGGGGGTACTGGTCCGCCAGCTTCCTGCGGGCCGCCTGCGCCCACACCATGAAGGCGTTCATGGGTCTCTTGACGTGCGGCTTCATCTT
>JANIIK010000467.1:0-7500 GCA_027704905.1 Muraenolepis orangiensis | reverse complement strand
CTCAATGGGCCCATTGTTGGCCCATAGTTTCATTCATTCCCCCCCCCAAAAAAAACATTGACCGCATACAAAAACAAGTTTGAATGAATCTATTCGTAATATTTGTATTGATTTATTGGGGGGGGGGGGGGGGGGGGGGGGGGTCAAGCACACCGTTGATATGACTGGAGTGTGAAGAAGAATATGAAGAAATATATAAGAAGCCAGCTTTTCACAAATAGTGAGAATCCTCTTGTTGACCATGAAAGGCAAAAAACGGTTCTCATGGTGATAAGATACTATATATATATATATATATATATATATATATATATATATATATACATATCCTATCACTCATGGACCGTGGACCGTGGACCGTGGACCGTGGACCGTGGACCGTGTGTGGACCGTGTGTGGACTGTATGTGGACCGTGGACCGTGTGTGGACCGTGGACCGTGTGTGGACTGTGTGTGGACCGTGTATGGACTGTGTGTGGACCGTGTGTGGACCGTGGGTGGACCGTGTGTGGACCGTGTGTGGTCCGTGTGTGGACCGTGGACCGTGTGTGGACCGTGTGTGGACCGTGTGTGGACCGTGTGTGGACCGTGTGTGGACCGTGTGTGGACTGTGTGTGGACCGTGGACCGTGGACCGTGTATGGACTGTGTGTGGACCGTGGACCGTGTATGGACTGTGTGTGGACCGTGGACCGTGTATGGACTGTGTGTGGACCGTGGACCGTGTGTGGACTGTGTGTGGACCGTGGACCGTGTGTGGACTGTGTGTGGACCGTGGACCGTGGACCGTGTGTGGACCGTGGACCGTGTATGGACTGTGTGTGGACCGTGTGTGGACCGTGTGTGGACTGTGGACCGTGCGTGGACCGTGTGTGGACCGTGGACCGTGTGGACCGTGTGTGGACCATGTGTGGACCGTGGACCGTGTGTGGACGGTGTGTGGACCGTGCGTGGACGGTGTGTGGACCGTGGACCGTGGACCATGCGTGGACCGTGGACCGTGCGTGGACGGTGTTTGGACCGTGGACGGTGTGTGGACGGTGCGTGGACGGTGTGTGGACGGTGTGTGGACCGTGCGTGGACTCTGGTACATACTGTACAAGGAGTACCCACCCATTATTACCATTATGGGTTCAGTGTGAGAGCAGGACATGGCGGGCGGTCCGATATCTGCTCTTTGAATCTCTGCCTCTCTTTATTGCATTACGTTGCATTACATACAATTACATTTAATGAAATCGTCATTTAGCAGACACTTATGTCTAAAGCGAACTCACAATAAGGTCATTCAACAACAGGTAGACAAGAGAACTACTAGTCACCGGAAGTCATAAGTGCATTTCCTTCCTAACAAGCCATAATAATATAATACTTACATACATATACACATATATAATAACAATATATATAATGCATTTCTTTACAAAAAGGCATAGACACACATATATAATAACATAATATAGAATATATTGCATTACAATGAAGTCATTCAACAGGTAGGCAAGAGAACTACTAGTCACCAGAAGCCTCCAAGAGTAGAACCAGCGCTCAAGTAAAAGTAAAAGTACCATACGTTTGCTCACAATAGAGCAGAACGCTAGCGCTACATTAAACACCATTACATTTTAATATGAACGGAATACGGCAGTTCTTAGAAACTCCATCTCTGTCTCTGATGTAACCAGCGGTCGCACCAGTGACGGGTTGAGGCAGAGTTCAGCTGGTAAGCTGCCTCCACGATGCCCTGCGCCTGGCAGGCTAGCTCCGACCGCCGTCGCTAACCACGCGCGCTAACCAAGCGCCAAGGTCGTCGACATGCTCCACTTCGCTCCCGGCGTGCCACATCACACGGAACCGCTACTAGCTTTGGTTTCACACACACACAAGAGTAGGAGGCCTCCTCTTCCTCCACCATCTCCCCCTTTTCCTCCTCCTACCTTCTCCTCTTCTTCCTCTTCCTCCTCTCTATCCTTCACCTCCTCCCTCCTCCTCCTCCCCTCCTCCCCTCCTCCTCCTCCTTTAACTCCGCTTCTTGTTTTTCGTTTCACACACAAGAGGAGGAGGCCTCTTCCTCCTCCTCCAACTATCTCCTCTTCTTCCTCTTCCTCCTCTCTATTCCTCCACCTCCTCCCCCTCCTCCTCCTCATCCTCCTCCTGCCTCCTCCTCCTTCTCCTCCTCCCCCTCCACCTCCTCCCCCTCCTTCTCCTCCCCTCCTCCTCCTCCTCCCCTCCTCCTCCTCCTTCACCTCCAATTCCAGCTTTGGTTTCACACACAAGAGGAGGAAGCCTCTTCCTTCTCCTCCTACTCCTCCTCCTTTTCCTCCTTCTCCCCCTCTTCTCTTCCTCTTCCTCCTCCCACCTTCTCCTCCATTTCTTCTCCCTCCTCCTCCTCCTCCTCCACCTCCCCCTCCCCCTCCTCCTCCTCCCTCCTCCTCCTCCTCCTCCTCTCTCTCCTCCCTCCTCCTCCTCCTCCTCCTCCTCCTCCTCCTCCTCCTCCTCCTCCTCCTCCTCCTCCTCCTCATCCTCTCTCTCCTCCTCCTCCCCCTCCTCCTCCTCCTCCTCTCCTCCCCCTCCCCCTCCCCCTCCCTCCTCCTCCTCCTCCTCCTCCCCTCCTCATCCTCCATGTTTACAGTTTTGGAGCGTCTGAAGGCTGAAGTGGGAGGACAGGAGGGGGAGAAGGAGGACAGGAGGGGGAAAGGAGGACAGGAAGGGGAGGGGGAGAAGGAGGACAGGAAGAGGGAGGGGGAGAAGGAGGACAGGAAGGGGAGGGGGAGAAGTAGGATAGGAGGAGGTGGTGCATGATTAGAAAAATGAAGGAGGAACCAGCGAGAACCGTCCTATGTTCAACGATGAGAGGCCCTGCGGAACAATCAATGTTCCCCGGGGGAACCATCCAAATGGGGAACTTTGTACTTTGTACCTTTTGATTGTAAAGCCGCGCCCGGGGGGGGGGAACATCTGAGGCTCCACCGACTTGAGGGTCAGCCGGGGTTCTCACGCATGGTGCACACGGTGTCACTTACCTTTCCTCCTCCTCCTCCTCCTCCTCCTCCTCCTCCTCCTCCTCCTCCTCCTCCTCCTCCTCCTCCTCCTTCTCCTCCTCCTCCTCCTTCTCCCCATCCTCCTCCTCCTCTTACTCCTCCTACTGCTCCTCCTCCTCTTCCTCCTCCCCCTCCCCATCCTCCTCCTCCTCCTCTTACTTCTCCTCATGTTCCTCCTCCTAGTGGAAGGATGTTTTTCATTTGGGGATGGAAGCCCAAATGTGTTTGCCAGGTTGTCTACTTAGCGAGGGGTCAAAGACCCAGGGAGGTTTGACTCTCCCCCCCCACCTCCCCTCCCCTCTCCCCCCCTCCTCCATCCCTCCCTCCCCTCCCCCCACCCCCCCCCCCCCCTCCAGCTGCTGTGTGTTACGGGGAGGACCTCCCGTCAACGACCCCACGCCCTGTGTTTTTATTTTATTAAACGGCCCTAATGAGCGTTTTACTGGGCCCAATCGCAGGTTCATTTCAAACTATTAGAGACACGGGGGGGTGGGGGGGGAGGAGGGAGGAGGGAGGGGGAGGAGGGAGGGGGAGGAGGGAGGAGGGAGGGGGAGGATGGGAGGATGGGGGAGAGGGAGGAGGGAGGGGGAGGAGGGAGTAGGGAGGGAGGAGGGGGAGGAGGAGGACAGGGGAAGGGGAGGAGGGAGGAGGAGGGGGAGGAGGAGGAGGGAGGAGGGAGGAGGGAGGAGGGAGGAGGGAGGGGGAGGAGGAGGACAGGGGAAGGGGAGGAGGGAGGAGGGAGGAGAGAGGAGGACGGGAGAGGAGGGAGGAGGGTGGAGGGAGGAGGGAGGAGGGAGGAGGGAGGGGGAGGAGGAGGACAGGGGAAAGGGGAGGGAGGGAGGAGGGAGGCGGGAGGAGGGAGGAGGGAGGATGGGAGGGGGGAGGAGGAGAAGGGGGACGGGAGGGGGAGGGGAGGAGGAGGACAGGGGAAGTGGGAGGAGGGAGGAGGGAAGGGGGAGGAGGAGAAAGGGAGGAGGGAGGAGGGAGGGGGCGGAGGAGGACAGGGGAACGGGGAGGAGGGAGGAGGGAGGCGGGAGGATGGCAGGAGGGAAGGGGGAGGAGGAGAAGGGAGGAGGGAGGAGGGAGGATGGGAGGGGGGAGGAGGAGGACAGGGGAAGGGGAGGGGGGAGGAGGGAGGCGGGAGGAGGAGGAGGGAGGAGGGAGGAGGGAGGAGGGAGGCGGGAGGAGCCAGGGGGTCACGACCAGTATTAGGTTGGACAGAACACGGTTTTTTCCCCCAGGACTGAAGGGAACAATTAGTCCAGATTGTCTGACGGTGTGTCTGGCCCCGGGGCCACATGCGATTAAAAGAACTAAAAAGAAACTATCTAACTTTAGGAACGACAAAAATAAAGTGTAAAATAATAATAATAATATAATAATAATAATATAATATTAAGCGTTATTTGATGCTTGTTTGCATTATTGGTCCAGACATGCAAGATGTGCTGTAGTTTAGTTCTAGTGGGGTCCACAACGTCATTATGTTACCAAGCTTCTTATTGTCTTAAATCTAAAATCTTATATATTATCTTGTAGCAGACAACGCTGTCAGAAGCCATTACAGTGGCTGCTTGAGGGCTCTTCCTGAGGACACAGGACACAGGGGGAATGAGGAAACCGGTTTATTGTACAGTTTTGCGGTTGATGAATGAACAGAGAGATGGTTCATGCTAGCGCTCCTCTTCAGTGTGTGGTAGTGGTGGCTGGTTTAACCTGGAGCCTCACCAGCCTCACCAGCCTCACCAGCTCCTGACTCTTATCAGTCTGACTGGGGCCAGGTGAGGCTGCTTCAACCAGATTCTAATCAGTCTGACTGGGGCCAGGTGAGGCTGCTTAACCAGACTCTAATCAGTCTGACTGGGGCCAGGTGAGGCTGCTTCAACCAGACTCTAATCAGTTAAAGGTACGTCTGACTGGGGCCAGGTGAGGCTGCTTTAACCAGACTCTAATCAGTCTGACTGGGGCCAGGTGAGGCTGCTTCAACCAGACTCTAATCAGTCTGACTGGGGCCAGGTGAGGCTGCTTCAACCAGACTCTAATCAGTCTGACTGGGGCCAGGTGAGGCTGCTTTAACCAGACTCTAATCAGTCTGACTGGGGCCAGGTGAGGCTGCTTCAAACCAGACTCTAATCAGTCTGACTGGGGCCAGGTGAGGCTACCTCAACCAGACTCTTATCAGTCTGACTGGGGCCAGGTGAGGCCGCTTCAACCAGACTCTAATTGGTCTGACTGGGGCCAGGTGAGGCTCCTTAAACCAGCCACCAAACCAAACACACACACACACACACACACACCACACACACACACACACACACACACACACACACACACACACACACACACACACACACACACCACTTTTATATTATATCTAATATTTCCGTTTCCATTCCCTCCGCCCTCAACATTGTCGGTCGTGCAAAACAAACCAAAGCAGACAGAAAGGCGAGAGCAGGATGGTGGTAGTGTGACAGATGAAGTCATTGACATGTTGACGTGTCACCGAGGTCACCCGGCGAGGGGAGAGGAGTTCCAGACGCTGACGTGGGTTTGCGCGTTCAAACGAAACGCCAGGCGAAGTGCAGCCGTGTCACTGTTTCATCTTCCAACGGATGGACAGGATGTACTGCAGGTTCACACTGACGGAGACGGCGCCTCCACACACACTCTCTCTCTGCATCTCGTCTTATAGACGCAGACAGACAGACAGAGAGACAGACAGCAACAGACAGAACAGACAGACATACTGAGAGACAGAGAGACAGACATACTGAGAGACAGACAGAGACAGATAGACAGAGGGACAGACATACTGAGAGACAGACAGACAGACAGATAGACAGAGGGACAGACAGACAGACATACTGAGAGACAGACAGATAGACAGAGGGACAGACAGAGAGACGGACAGACATACAGACAGGCACAATGTGTTATATCTGACGCGTCATCTCTCTCCCTCCCTCTCGCTCTCTCTCTCCTCATCTCCTGTCCTTATCATCTCTCTGTCTCTCTCTCTCTATCTCTCTCTCTCTCTCTCTCTCTCTCTCTCTCTCTCTCTCTCCTCTCTTTCTTCTCTCTCTCTCTCTCTCTCCTCCTCTCTCTCCCCCTCCTCTCTCCTCTCGTCCTCTCTCCCCTCTGCTCGTCCTCCACTCTCTCTCTCCTCTCTCGCTCCTCTCTTCTCTTCTCTCTCCTCTCTCTCTCTCTCCTTCTTCGCTCTCCTCTCTCTCTCTCTCGCTCTCGTCTCTCTCTCTCTCTCTGCGCTCTCTCATCTCCTCATATGTTTCCGGATAAAGCGGTTGTGGTCTTGCAGTCTTCCACATTGTCTGCCTTTTTTGATCCCTGATAGTCGTAAATCATATTCCTAATTTGCCTGTGAATTAGATGGTACAGGACCTGTCAGACAGACAGAGGGGGGGGGGGGGGGATAGAGAACCACCCCCACCCTCCCCCCCTCCCCCTCCTCCCCTGGACTTTTTACGGGAAATGGGGGCCTCTCCACAACAGTGGGACTATGGAGAGCCGAGGTCTGGCTCTGGGGACTCAGGGCCCTCAGCGCTCCGATAGCTCTCCTCTCCTGTGGATCTTGTTTGTGTTTGGGGGGGATAATTGAAGCAAGTAGCGGGGCCACTCGAGCTGCTCACATCCACGTCCCCTTTTATCACGCATGAGCGAGGACCTGTCTCCAGCGCAGACGCTCACACACACACACACACTGATATATTTACACATGGCTTCTGGCTGCAGGGCCGCTCTCTCTCTCTCTCTCTCTCTCTCTCTGGCTCTCTCTCTCTCTCTCTCTCGTCTCTCTCTCTCTCTCCTCTCTCTCTCTCTTCTCTCTCTCGTCTCTGGGTCTCTCTCTCTCTCTCTCCCTCTCTCCCTTTCTTGTTATATAGCTCTCTGTCTCTCTCCTCTTTCTCTCTCCTTACTTTCCTCCTCTTACTTTCTTCGCTCGCTCTCTTTCCTCCCTCTCTCTCTCTCTCTCTCTCTCTCTCTCTCTCTCTCTCTCTCTCTCTCTCTCTCTCTCTCTCTCTCTCTCTCTCTCTCTCTCTCTCTCTCTCTCTCTCTCTCCTCTCTCTCTCTCTCTCTCTCTCTCTCCCTCTCTCCCCCTCGCTCTCCCTTGTTCTATGTCTCTCTCTCTTCTCTCTCTCTCTCTCTCTCTCTCTCTCTCCTCTCTCTCTCTCTCTCTCTCTCTCTCTCCTCTCTCTCTCTCTCTCTCTCTCTCGTCTCTCTCTCTCTCTCTCTCTCTCTCTCTCTGTCCAACCCACCCACCCACACACACGCACACAAACAAACAAACAAACAAACTAAAACACTGGCCATATTGAGATTACATTATGTCCTATAAATTATCAACCATTAAATCATTCCCTCTGAAGTCCTCTCTCTCCTCCGCGCTCCCCGGCTGTATATTATAATGACTCTCGCCCTGACAGAGTCATGTGGCGTCCGCATGC
>JANIIK010000466.1:0-24394 GCA_027704905.1 Muraenolepis orangiensis | reverse complement strand
ATTATTACTACTACTACTACTACTACTACTACTACTACTACTACTACTATTATTATTATTATTATTGTGATTATTATTATGACTATTAATATGTTAATGTTGCAAATTGGAGGGTTTCTAAATGGTTTCAAAAAAATATATACTGAGAATTATAGGGTGGGGCATAAACTGTGTGTGTGTGTGTGTGTGTGTGTGTGTGTGTGTGTGTGTGTGTGTGTGTGTGTGTGTGTGTGTGTGTGTGTGTGTGTGTGTGTGTGTGTGTGTGTGTGTGTGTGTGTGTCCATATTGAAACAGTCGATTCTTTGTGTCAAGTGTAAATAGGCGTAATTCCTTCCAGCGTGGACGCACTAAGTTAGCCTCTCACTGGATGAATTTCACATAGCTTACTACACACTGGGCGCTTACGCATCCAGCAAGTCTGTTCCTGAGATAAACTAAGGTTGTGCCCGCCCGTGTGTGTGTGTGTGTGTGTGTGTGTGTGTGTGTGTGTGTGTGTGTGTGTGTGTGTGTGTGTGTGTGTGTGTGTGTGTGTGTGTGTGTGTGTGTGTGTGTGTGAATTGCAATGGAATTATGTGAAATATTGTGAAATATAGTGGTCCGTATTGCAATTGTACTCTCGTAAAAATGGTATATAATGAATATTACATATCATTTATTTTCATCCCAGGGAATCTGAGATACAACTTTACATAGTGTGTGCGGGAGTTGTGTATTAACTATGTATTTTGTCCGTCTAATCTCTGGACATCTGGTAACTTTCCACTCGGTCCGCTGACCGTGACCGTTTGTTGATGTTCCCTCTTAATGGGCACTAGCGCACTCTTATCTGTAAGCCTCGGGAGCCAGTAAGGGTTACTCTCCGTTATTAAAGGGGCTATTAATTGGTAACATGTACACCAGTGGCGGCTTTGTGTTTGCAAAAGCAGGGGAGAAAATAGTGTGCCTGATCACTAGTCATATTGACAGTGTATTAGTGGGTCATTTGAGCAGACAACACAAGCCAAACAGAATTGAAACCGATTGCGATCTGAGGGGGAAGAAGCATTGTTTACATGAAAAGCACAAGTTTCAAGTCTGAAATGTAATTAAAAGTAAATGAGTCACGAGTTTTCTGGAACGCAGAATTAATAAATGACACAAGATAGACCCCCCCCCCCGCCCCAACAAACTCTGATTCACCAACGCAGTGAGCTCTGCTGATTGGTTCACAGAGCCTCTGGCTAGACCCGCCCTAAGGGAGGATTGTTCTCCCTTACTGCCGTACACACTCTTGTTAAAAACCAGGACTCACCGGCCACTAGGGTCCGGCAGTTTTATAATAGACTTCAGTGGGGAGCTTGGGGAGGACGATCCTCAGTACAGTAGTTTTCAATTGCAGTAGGTGGTGCTGTTGTTATTTTTAACTGGAGACATGATTGTTGTGCCTTCGAAGTGTTAAAATCGTAATATTATCAGAATTTTCACAGATGCAGCTGTTAAATGTTGTATGTATTTTGTTTTCTCTTGCAAGTTTATTTTTCTCTGAAATTTAAGGGAGGATGGTCCTCCCATTCCTCAATGAATGAGCCTCCACTACACCATTGATAACATTCAGCCAGTTCGAATGGACAGTTACGGGGATGGCGAAAAAATGATTTAATTCTTTAGGCGGACATTGCATTAACTGCATTTATTTATTATTTGTTGGCAAATGTGGCATCATAACGCATGGATCGGTTGTTTTTTCTATCATTTACAATAAAACATATTGGACACAAACCTCCAATCTGAACCAGTCTTTTGTTTTGATTCACAAATGGCTTGTATGAGACTAATCTAGCCCTTTCTCTCAAAGTTTCTCTTAAACTATTACTATTACTACACATGCATCCCACGTAATCCCAAGTAATAATAATTTCTAATGGCCAGGTAGTGGGCTTCCAGCATGGAGAAGTCACACTCAGGACCCCCAATGGACAACAGTGGCCCTGGACCAGTTGCTTACCCCCCCCCTGCCTACTCTGGAACCCAAGCTGGCTTCCCTGCAGCACCAGCTGGCTACCCTGCACCTCAATCTGGCTACCCTGCACCTCAAGCTGGCTACCCTGCACCTCAAGCTGGCTACCCTGCACCACAAGCTGGCTACCCTGCACCTCAAGCTGGCTACCCTGCACCACAAGCTGGCTACCAGGGAGGTCAGTAGACTACACAAGGGGAAATATCCTAATATAAAAAGGGTGCCTTACTAGACATTAGACACCAAAGCATTACAATAAGTGCATTCAACATTGGTAGGCAATACATAACAAGTCTAACAAGTTTCCAAGAGCAGAACCAGTGCTCAGGTTAAGGTACAACACGTTTGATATGACACAATATGTATATCAAACAGGGGCCATGACAAATAATAATAAACTGTTAAACATAACAACCCACAGTCAAGTAAAGATTGTGAGCTATAATAAACCCAGACTATTGGGTCATCAGTCAACTTTGATGAACAAACAGTGAGCAGCAAACCTCAGAGACAAAACTGTTCAAAGTATTTTGTTTAAATAAGTGATATGTGTTATAGGCCTACACTGAGGCATCTTTGGAACTCTTGGCACTCATTTATCTAACCAAAGCAATCTCTCCACCCAGAGATGAACCGGCTGTTTATGAAACACATGTTTATATTAGAATCCCCTGGCTTGGGCTTTCAGTCTCAATATGTTATCTTTGGAGATACTGAACAATTCGGGGTTGCTTGGCAATTTCTCTGCTCTATTTACAAGGCGGAGTGGTAATGACAGTGACTATGTGGCAATTCTTGTGGTTAATCAGTGAGAAGCCTGAGGCAAAAGAAGTCGTTCAGAATCAGGATTAGAAATATTATATTGTGCGTATGATACATGAATTTCTTAAGGTGAAGGTGCATACATGAAAGAAGACAGTCAACAACATTTGTTGTAGTTCCATGCATATACAAAGTGCAAACAAATCAATATATATATATATATATATATAAATATATCAATATATGACAACCGTGACAGGAGTCGGTAAGGTGCATATAGTGAAAAGTAATAGGCCTATATCACGGTAGATTAGAACGCCGGAAGTACCCGCCGAAGCAGTGTATCCCAAGTTCCGGTTAATGCATTCAGCTTGGCATTCACCATGGCGGACAGTTATCGCTGGACAACATCGCTGCATAACCTTCCAAAAGTCGGTCAAGACGATGTGGTTCGACTAGTGAATGAACACTACAGTGAAGAAGTCTACATCGGAATCATACAATTCCCCAACATTGTGTCTTGTGGCTCTATCTGGATATATCGCCATATAACACATATATAACACATACATTTAGGTTTCATTTAGTTATATTTTGTTTATACTAGTTTAGTTTATTTTGTTGTTATTTCGTTTTTAGGTATTAGTATACTTTGTGTGCATTTATTCCCCCTGTCTCAACTGTTGCACCTTAATTTCCCTCGGGATAAATAAAGTCATCTTGAATCTTGAATAACGAAGGTGATTTTGTGTAGAAGCAGATGTATATAATACATAATGTATATTATGTATATAATATAGGCGATTTATTTGATGGATTTTAATTATTTCAATGTACCTTTTCATTTACGTGTTAATATGTAGTGTGCAGCTGTATATTTTCTAAAAGGGAATGCCTGTTATTCTTGTGAATATGAGAATATGAATAAAAGTGCTTGTGACATACTTGTGGCATTGAGTTAAAACCGAATTTGTATAAAATACCAATATATATCGATGCAGCCTAAAAATACCGGGTTTTGGTCCGTATCGCCCAGCCCTACTTGGGACCAGTGCTTTTAATCACACACATACCCGACAATATGTGGCTCTAATCGGATGAGAGATGGAGTGTGTGTGGGGGTTAGGACCAGAGCTTTTAATCATACACATACACATTATTATACACATACACGACATTATTAGCCTATTCCGCCCACTTTTCGAGACGTATATGCTCTCCTTGTCAAAGTGCAAACTGCAGACATACGCGCTACTCCTGAGAACATGAAACAAGGGACCTTCATCCTCCTTATCAGCCTCACACAAGACTTGCGGAGGAGTTTGTCTTTGGGTAATGGTGTAAACTGAGGTAGGGCTGTCTTTGTTTAGACGTTGAGCAGCCGGTTCACTACAATAACAGAGAGGAGGGGAGGCGGCCACAGTTTGTCACGTATCTGGGGTAACTACCGGAAGAAAGAGTACACTGCTCACGGCTCCGGAAGCAGGAAGTGTGATATAGGCCTATTGTAGTGAACAGACAGTCAAAGGGGGAGGAGCTAGCCGGGACTGTATGTATGGTTCTATATAACAACAAAACAACAAATCGTGAGGATTGAATCCTCTTTATTGGTCACATACATGAAGACATACAGTGAAACGTGTTCTCTGCATTTAACCCATCCTAGTATTAGGAGCAGTGGGCAGCTATTCATACAGCGCCCGGGGAGCAGTTAGGGTTAGGGTCTTCCTCAAGGACACCTCGACAGTTTTTGCTAGGAGGAGCCGGGGATCGAACCAGCAACCTTCCGGTTGTGAGGCGACCGCTCTACCTCCTGAGCTAGACTGCCGCCCCCTATATGGCTAAGGGGTAACGGTGAATCGTGTAGTGGCTGTTGTTGGTTGATTTCCAGTCGAAAAGTAGAGAAATAGTAAGTCGTTAACCTGGGGTACCTTTTTAAAAATCTTGTGATTCAGAAATAACACGTGTGCAATAATAACCCCGTCCACTGTGTCACCAGGTGGATACCCTCCAGCTCAACATGCAACAGGTACACACAATGCACACATCCTTACACATTCTATGTCAGCCTTTTCTTAAAATACCAACATATAGGCACACCAAAGTGCCTCCAACCAGGAGGTAATCTATACCTACTACTCAAGATAGTTCCCGTAAGGACTTTGTCTGTTAGTCATAAGAACATGTAAATCGATCAATCTATATTGATCCTATTTGACTTTTTAGTCTTATTTTCATCCTTTTTGGTTTGGTTGTGTCAATGTTACTGCTGGAAAACCTGCATTTAATGTGTCAACTCACCTCCTACCCTCAACTTAATCACCTCACACCCCCTCATCTCATATCCCCTCACACCACTTCATCTCACATCTCCTCACACCACCTCACCTCATGCCACTTCATCTCACGTTACCTCACACATCCTCATCTCACGTCATCCCACCTCATCTCACATCACCTCCCCTCATCTCATCCTGCACTACATCATCTAACCTCACACCACCTCATCTCATCTCACATCATCTAATCTCAGGTCACCCCCCCTCACATCACCTCCCCTCACACCATCTAATCTCACCTCACACCAACTCATCTCACACAACCTCACCTCACCTCACACCACCTCATCTCACACTACCTCATCTCACACCATCTCATCTCCCCTAATCTCATCCTGGACCACCTCATCTCATCTCACGTTACCTCACACCACCTCATCTCACACCACCTCATCTCATCTCACATCATCTAATCTCAGGTCATCCCCCCTCACGTCACCTCCCCTCACACCAACTAATCTCACCTCACCTCATCCTGCACCACCTCATCTCACCTCCCCTCACACTACCTCATCTCTCACTACCTCATCTCACATCTTATCCCTCTACCTCCTGCAGTCACCCACGTGGTGATGACGCCCTCTCTCCAGGACGCCCCGGGCCAGACTGTGTGCCCCCACTGCCAGCAGGCAGTGGTCACAAGGACCCAGCACGAGAACGGCCTGATGACCTGGGCCATCTGCGGTGGCCTCGCCCTCTTTGGGTAAGGTCCAAGTTTGTTTATGATCCCACCAGGGGAAATGTTGTTTAAAGTAGTGTACAGACAACAATACATAGCATGATTAATAGAAACAATTCACACCCAAACACAATGATGTATGGCCACAGAGAAGTAACATTTCATCAATTTCACTAAATTCTGATTTATATTGCAGGTCACAAGATCCATACATTTTACGACAGCATTGACAGTAATATACTTAATTAAACCAATTTATTTCCCTCTTTTTGTGTAGGTGCTTTCTTTGCTGCTTCATCCCGTTCTGTGTCGACTCCTGCAAAGACGTACATCATGTGTGCCCTAACTGCAACAAATTAATTTACTTATACAAACGTATGTAGCGTATGTAACGTATGTATACTCTGTCTTTTATTTTTTTAACAATATCTTTATTCATTTTTCATTTTTTTTTTAAACAACATAGTTACAAGACACGACATACCATTTAATAAAAAGGACATCAAATAAAACTAAAATCAAAAACAATTGGGCGGTAGCAACATTATCCTAAAAAACTATTTCAGAAGTACTTTAATTTTTCTTTCGACCAGATCCCTCTCATGGATTCCCATTGTTCTTATTTATTAGAATGTTTAACACATGGCCCCCAAACCCTAACAAAGGTTTCATTTTCCCTTTTCAGAATATACGTTATCTTCTCCATATAACAGCAATTGATATATTCTCTCTTTTGTTAAATGTTATCAAACTAAATAGTGAAATCATTTTGTGTTATATTCACTATATGAGTGTTATATTATTATGCCATGATCCTGTTTTTAATTTGCCAATGTCAATCACTGTTGTCACAAATGGGTTGATGATGTAGCATTGGATTTGAAGTTGAGGGATGAGATTGTACTTAACGGAGATTGTACTTGAAGGAGTCCTGGTATATATGTACGCATGTATAATGGTACAAAATAAATAAACAGACAAATATGTAATGTTGAACCGTTTTCTGGAGCTGACGGGCTGCTATTGCAGTTGCTATTGCTGTATTTACGTTAAGATAAACATTTTACAACAATGTACACAAAACAACTTTGTGTGAAGCCAGAAGAGCTCATCAAGAGTCCATATTTTTATCAATTTCCTCAAATTGAAAAAAATTCATGAAGCTATGTAAGACTTACCGCTTTACATTCTAGGACTTTGTTAAAGGTGCTGTACGTTAGAGTTAATAGTTGCTAAGAGAGAGAGTAAACAGCCGAAGAAAGGACGATTTTTGAAACAACTAAAAAAGTACGTCCCCTCTCTCCCTAAGTTTCTCCGCATTGGAATAGTGGTGCGTTGTATGCCTCATGCAGGGGCACAGGTGCATACAACACTCCTCACATACCTCACTAATTGTTGGGCGGCTAGGCCTTCTCTGATACATTACACTTGAATAATAGCTCTTAAATCTTACCTACAACACCTTTCAATCACATACCCGTGGACAAAGCACCAAATACTGAACGTGATATGCCCACTACTCCAATGCAATGGCACGGTGGCCATTGCTGTTGACCTACTGCTCCCTCTGCAGGACAGAGTGCAGAATGCAACTTCTAGCTTTTAGGCATATTGCTGCCCTCCCATTGTTCACTCATCTTTAAGAGCCACCCATAGTAGTTTCTAAGATACATTTTTATTTAAACTCTCACAAACTAATAAAATAAATAATAATAAAATCCACAAAGATATATACATTAAATATTAATGTACTGTATATATATAGAGTGACCTACTCACCAAGTTCAGTGCCAATATTGCGCCTCTGAGTGCAAAAGGGGGCTGTGCGCAGTGCCTTCATAACGCTCCTGATTGCCATTTATGCAAAATGATGGGGTCCGCAAATCTGGGGACCCCCACCTGGGGTCCGAGAGGGCCAAGGGTCGGTGTGGAGGTCCCAGTTGGGCCTGGGACAAGGCTGTCATGTGTCAGGGTGACAGGACCTTCCTATCTCCACAATGGCCTGTTACACCACACTGTGATTGACTAGTGCTGCTCAACACTTTGGACATGCTCCAACTGGCCCATTTGGGGGTCTGGCAGTAGCTACAAATCCAATTCAGGATTTCAAAATCCAATTTTGGCATCTCTGACCATCTCAGATGATCACGAAAGGGGCATGACCTGCAAACCAGTGATAGGGTTAGAGCCTAAATGCTTTCACGTTCCCCATTTCCAGTAGGATGGAGACAGCAACTTGTGCCTTTAGGCGTGTTCACACAGCTGGCATGTGTGCAAGTTTGTTATTAAAATGAGATAGTGGTCTCATTCTCAACTTTACAATAAGAGAGAGAGAGAAAGAGAAAGAGAAAGAAAGAGGAGAGGTGAATGAGAGGAGAGTTTACAAGACAAAGTCACAGCACTAAGACACATGGGGAGAATCATTTGATGTTGTCGCTGTGTAGATTGAGGTTGTTGGATGGTGCAGAATAAAAGTAATTTACTTTTTCACTGGCTCATCAACAACGCTACAAATAATGTTTCAGCAAACGTATCTTAAAATGGTTTTAAACAGGGGTTGGCAACAGAAAGTTCAAGATTTTTTTTATTTGCCATTTGCAACAAGTACAATGAAATGCTTACTCCCCATTCCCACCCGCAGTATGAATTTCATAACCTAAAAAGAACAATAAAGTGACTGATGGATGATATGTGCATGTGTTGAATTGAGCAAAAAGCATTTCAAAGCATTTTAAAGTGCCAGTAGTGCAGCAGAATCATAACTACAGTGCAGTACAGTGCAGAACAGTGCAGTAACTGTAATGAGTTCCAGGAAAGTCCAGCCAGTATGACAGTGTAAAGTTAATGTCACTGTTATCAGAACTCAGAAAGTAGTTTATTGCCATATACCGTTGTTATTTAGATTCCTAGAGGTGCAGAGAGACTGGGGCCTGGGTGAGAGGGGTCGAGACAAAACAGAACAAGACAAAAACAATACAAGGCAAAACAATATCTACAAAAATATTCAGTAAGGACTAAGTCCAGTGAAAACTTAGCATTTTAATCTAAATATAAATATAAGTATAAATATTGTCTGTATGAACAATATTTATACTTACTTTTAAGATTTAGATTAAAATGCTAAATTTGCACTGGACTTAGTCCTTGATATTCCTTATGATAGTGGCAGCACTCTAGCAGTTCAGTAGGCGCACTGTCTGTGGATAAAAGCTATCCTTAACCTGCTAGTCCTTGTACGGATGCTGCGGAACCGGCAACCGGACGGTAGCGGGGAGAAGAGATGGAGCCCAGGGTGCTTGCGGTCCTTTGTAATGGAGATGGCCTTCTTCCGACATCTGGTCCTAAAGATCTCCTCAATGCATGGAAGTGCACACCCGGTGATCTTTTCCGTCGTCCTCACGACCCTCTGGATGGCTTTCTTGTCCTGTGCAGTGGTGTTGCCGTACCACACAGTGGCACGACGTTCGCCAGGACGCTCTCTAAGTATGTATATCCCTGGGGAAGAACCCCCTGAATTGCAAGGATGTGGTAAATAATGTATGTCACAATATAGGTTGTAACGGACCACTTGAGATTAAACATGTCTAGGCAATATCCTTTGCTGTTTACTAAATAATATTCAGTATGTATGTATGCCTTGAAATTACGTGTGGGATTTTACCGGAGTTCGATACCCGTAGGCCTACATAAATCTGTCCCTATTGGCGCACCGTAGATCAGTGCAGCTGGAAGCGCCTGTTAAGTGATGTAGTCGGCAGCAGGAAAGTTTGGTGCGTCTTTTTGTATGGCTTTTGTATTTCTGTGCGACTTTTTATCCTTTTGTATCCCCATGTATTGATCGTGTGTTTTACGGAAGAAAGGACCTTTTCGGATTATGTTTGCATTCCTTGCGCAGCAAGGTATGCTTTGTTGTTTATTTGATTATGGTTGTAACTCTGTAGAATGAAATTCGTGAATGAATGATTTTATGTCTTGTGTAGGAATGTAATCCTTGTAGTTTGATACCAATGTTATTTAGTTTAGTGTTTGTACTGTACTGTGGAAACCGTTATGTGAAATGTTTGTTTGTCTGTTGCCTGTGCCCACCTTGAAACCCTCTGGCGCCCCCCAGGGGAGGCACACCTCACACTTTGAAAAGCCCTAACCTATCGCACCCTACAAGGGGCAATTCAGGGCACTGCCTTTCATACTGTATAAAGATACTACCTTACTTATTTGTTTAGCTGGCCTAAAAATAGCAGCAACAACAACAACAACAACAACAATATATTATGTTCTCTGTATTGCCATGACCAGTTGTCTTAAGGTAATAACAATACATTTTTATTTATATAGCACTTTTCAAGATGCTCAAAGACATGAAAAATAAACAAAAGAAATCACAAGATGGATTTGGGGTGGGCAGTTAAAACTAGCAAAATCAAACTCAACAAATCCAAACTAACACAACTAGTTAGTTTGGATTTGGAGGCTGAAGAAGTTGTGCAGAGGAGGGTTTGAGGGCCTGTTTTAAAAGATGCTGAGGTGTCTGATGGTCTGTTATGGGTGGAGAGGGCGTTCCAGAGAGGGGGTGCAAACTTCCCAAACTATAGCGGGCAATATACTCTGCAGCTGCCCAATAATAAATAAAGCACAATAGTATGATGGCGTGTGATGCCTACAGAGTAGGGTAAATAAAAAGTGGGCAGATGACACAGCTATTCAGGGAAGAGCGATTTTATGTCTTCGTACTTTGTACCTGCGATCATATAGCCGTCTGTGCGAAGCGGCTCTAGCTACCCTAATCAGCCAAAGAAAGAGAGCGTGGTGCAGGCCAGAAACTGTCATAAGTCCACTTCAAGATTGAAGATTAAAGATGTTTTACAATGGAGTGCCCACTCCCCATTCCCTCCCACAGTATTCATTTCCTATACCAATACTAAACTTTATACTATACACTGCTTCTTACATGAATAGCATATCATAACTGTCCGACTCTACTACAACTCACGCTCTGACACATCACAGGCCTCTCACTGGCTCTCACGTTGTTATTGGCTAACACTTTTAGCCTGTAAACTGTAAAGACATAACATAAATGAAATGGCACAATACCGCAGAAATGTAAAGACGTCACTGACATCTGATCTCCTACAAAACAAATAAGTAAGGTGAATAACAGTATGGAATTTAAATTGTAAAAATATATGGTCGGTTAAGTAAATTCAAGTATATTGCGACACAAAATCGAAATTTAAATCTACACATACAGTACAATTTGTTATACATTTTGTTATATAATTTACCTAGCACATTTACACACAATGACGTTTGTGGGGTTACAGTTTCACGTTTTCGTGGTGTGCTTATAGTGTATACAAAACCCCCATATCAGTTAGGCCTGTAACAGTGCTTCATGTTCTCTCTGTCTCTCTCAGTTCAATCCTGATTCAGCTGTGGATGAGTCCAGTCAGTTCTTTAACAAGAACCCCACTTCAAATGACAAAGTTCATGTTTTGGTCTGTGTTGTTCCGGCAAACATCAATGATCTCACAGAAGACGGTCAGAGATTTGAGAAAATGATTAAGCTCAATCTAGCTGCCCGAGACCTTGGTAAGACTAAATGTTCATTGGCAGTCCAGCACTGTTCTGTTCACTCTGTGTCCGGGGAGTAGCGCTGGGTGATTTTACCATTAACCAATTGGCTACCATACAAGAGAGTAAAACAGTATAAATACAGGCAAATCATATTATTAATATTATTACTGCTTTAACGGTCCAACCCTGGGACATATTTCAAGTAGCAGGTTAGCATATGTGTAAGCTTCAGACCAGAACTCAAACAAGCATTTTCCCTGTCTGGATTTTTGCTTTCAGTACAGCGGTTTTCAATCTCAAGGAATAGGGTTGGGCCTACTGTGTACACACAGGTCTGAGAAACCTTCTCAATTTTAATATAATTATAAAACATAAAAACAGCTCTAGGAAATGAGTTTCTCTTTCTGGGAAATGTGTTTCTCTATCTTGGATATTACTTTCCCTGTGCCCACCTTGAAACCCTCTGGCGCCCCCCAGGGGAGGCACGCCTCACACTTTGAAAAGCCCTAACCTATCGCACCCTACAAGGGGGATGACCTAAGCTGTCCGTAGAAGGGCAATATTGGTCAGTTTATTGGTCAACTAGGTTGAAAGTTAATTGTTAATTTGCACTATGTCACCATGGAAAGGCTGGCTCTGCGAGACTAGTTGAAGTCATCTAACATGCTTACTGTTTTTATATTGGTTATAAAATAACAAAACATTTTTATGTAGGCAAATCACTTTATTGAAAGAGCTCCAAAGAGATTTTAGAAAGGTGCGAAACAAAGGTTTAGTGTTTTGTAAAAATACATTTTATGATTGTGAAGCATTGTGAATTGTGTCTAACCTTTGGTTCAAGCTTCCAAGAAGGCTTGTGAGACAATAGTATGACGACGTTGGTGTCACGTGGTATCTCTGCTTCTCGTCAGTGAATTAATCATCAAATGTTATCAACATTATAAATGTTATCAATAGCACCTTTGTATGGACAGGTGAGGCTGTAGTGAAAAAATGTCTGTAATTAATCCAGACAAAACAACAAATCTAAATAAGAACAAGTCACCTTTAATCGTAAAGTGAGTTGTTCCTATTTAGATTAGCCGTATCGCATCATTCATATTTAGCCTTGCCTCTGTCATAACTCTGAGCCCCCTCTAAGGGGCGCGTCCCCCAGTTTGGGAACCACTGGTCTAAAGCCTCATTCACAAATAGTTGTAGAAAGCATCTTACGTCAGTCGGACGTAAGATGCTTGCAAAGTTGCAACGTTACTGCTTTCATTCACAACACAGCCGGGCTACGTTCTGAAAAAGTGCTATTTGTGTTATAATTTCTGTTGCTACAACAAATTAGGAAAATGCTAACGGTGTCTTATGTTCTGTCCTGTCTGTATTCAGGGATTCCACATATAGCCGTTTTAACGAAAATTGATGAAGCGTGTCCTCTGGTTAAAGAAGACATCACAAATGTCTTCAGAAGCAAGTACATCAAGGAGGCGGTATGTCTAGTATGAAGTTTCGTTACAGATTTATTCTTCCCAAGATAAACTCATCTGCGAGTGGCAAGATTCTAAATTCTGAAATTAATGCTAATTAATGAATTTATGTAAATAGTGACAAATCACCAAAAAGATAAGACACCGGATCTCAAGTATTGATTTACATTTCACAGATGGAGAAGTTCAGTGCAATGGTGGGATTCCCAATGAACTGCATCTTTCCCGTGAAGAACTACCATGAAGAACATGCATTGAATGATGGCATGGACATGCTGATACTAGGAGCGCTGAAACAGGTCACTCATTTGGCAAAGGACTCCGTAATTGCGAATCATTTTGCAGCTGCAACCAAAAGACAAATATAAGTTAGTTGGGTACATTTATGACACTGTTGTTCACGGTTGTTTTGCTCTTTGCCTCACTGCTGTGATCTGATTAATCTGAATTCAATTCATTCAATCATTCATGGCAAGGCCACCCTTCTAAATATATATATTTTTAATGAAGATTTAAAGGGCTTTATTGGCATGGAAAATGTATATTTACATTTCCAAAGCACAAGAAGCAACATAAGCTACGTATAAGCTATACATAGACTAATGTATAAAACACAAATGTTAAAAAATAAATGTATTAATTAAATTTGAATTTAAATAGTTATATACGTGTATATGAAAATAAAATAAAAGTAAGACTTACTAAAGAGTTTCTATTTCCTTGGACTAGGCCATAGAATGACTTTGTTGCTACCCTTCTCAGTAGCATTACTGACACTATACATTGTTGACCCATATACATGTCTAATTAACGTAGGTGTCCAGTATATGCTACAATATTGAAACTTACATTATTATAATTATTATGTCTAGTGCGGTGATGTGTATACTGCCTTCTGTAATTTTTTTTTATAAGAAATAGTCTGGCTGTGCAATAATCGGCAATATGCAAATGTCCTGTGTAATGTGGGGGTGTAGGCCTATGTTTAGTCTCCGGGGTGGGGGTAGGGGGGCTGGGACCACTTTATCCAGGATGGCAACTTGGGTAACAGCAATTCTTCCCAAACTTTTTCTGCAGGGCCCCCCTTTTGTTGATGAAGAAATTTCATGCACCCTCATGAAGACACTTTCAGACACATCCTTTGCTTGCACACTATATCATTTATTTAAAACATTGTCTGTAATTAATACAGAACTGCAATGGCAACTCTGAATAGGAACGAGTCACCTTTAATCACAAAGGTGTCTTGTTCCTATTTAGATTTGCCATATCCCATTAATGATTTAGCCTCACCATAGGCCCCCCCCCCTGTCATACCTCTGCCCCCCCCCCTAGGGGATGCGCCCCCCAGTTTGGTAACCACTGGGTTTGAGAGAGAAGACAATGACACAGGGAACAGTACTCATTGTTGGTTTTATATTGATTGATGGGTCTCAACCATGGAATGCCTGGATATCATCCGCCGGTCTGACAGTCCTTGGGCGTCTCCTCTGCACATCGTCCTCAAGCCTAATGGCGGTTGGCGCCCGTGTGGGGACAACCGCCGCCTCAACGACTTTTCGGTGCACCTGGTGGGTAGGCTGGTGTTTTCTAAGGTGGACCTGGTGCGTGGATACCACCAGGTGCCCATGCATCTCCTGGACATTCCCAAAACGGCAGTGATAACGCCATTTGGGTTGTTTGAGTTCCTGAGGATGCCTTTTGGGCTCAAGAACGGCGCTCAAACATTCCAGCGCCTGATGGATTCGGTGCTGCGGGACTTACCGTTTGTGTTCGTCTACCTGGACGACATACTCGTCGCCAGCACTTCTGAGGAGGAACACCTGTCCCACCTCCGGACCCTTTTCACGAGGCTCAGCCAACACGGGTTGATAATCAACCCTGCAAAGTGTCTGTTCGGGGTGTTTGACATTGACTTCCTTGGGCACCGCATCACCAAAGGCGGATGCAGCACCCCTGCCGGCGAAGGTTGAGGCTGTCGCGGCGTTTCCTCACTCCGTGGGTTCCTAGGGATGGTGAACTTCTACCACCGTTTCATCGCCCAGGCCGCCCACATTATGCGGCTGCTGTATGAGGCATTGAAAGGTAAGGCCCCCCATCAAGGAGATCGACTGGACGGCGGAGGCTGAGGACCGCGCTGGCTCATGCGGCTATGTTGGAGCATCCGTCGCCCACGGCCCCTATCTCCATTACCACCGACACATCGGACTACGCCGTCGGTGCGGTGCATGAGCAGTGGGTGGACGGCGCCTGGCAACCACTTGCCTTTTTCAGCCGCCAGCTGACGCCCAGGGAACGCAGGTACAGCGCTTTTGACCGGGAGCTCCTTGGACTCTGGCCGACCGTGCGGCACTTCGATTTTAGTTGGAAGGCCGTGAATTGACGGCGTTCCTTGATAACAAGCCGCTCACGTTCGCCATGTCCAAGGTGGCGGAGCCTTGGTCTGCTCGCCAGCAACGACAGCTTTCCTACATCTCGGAGTTACATTTACATTTACATCGGAGTTCACCATGGACATCCAGCACGTGGCTGGCAAGTCAAACCTGGTCGCAGATTGCCTCTCCAGGGTCGTCATCGGAGCCGTCCAGTTGGGCCTCGACTATACCCGCATGGCAATGGACCAGGTCACGGACCCCAGCGTCCAGGCCCTGAAGGGGGCTGATGTGGGGCTGCGCCTGGAGGATGTGGTTTTCGGTGACGCAGGCATTGCTCTCCTGTGTGACGTCTCCACGGGCCAGCCGCGCCCGGTCGTTCCTACCAGCTGGAGGCGTTCCGTGTTCGAGGCGGTGCACAACCTGTCGCACCCCGGCGGGAAGCCTTCGGTGCGGATGGTGGCCGCGAAATTCATCTGGCGGGGGCTCAAAAAGGACGTGAGGGCTTGGGCCGGCACGTGTGTGGCTTGCCAGCGTGCTAAGGTGCACCGCCACACGAAGGCCCCCCTGGAGAAATTCCTGGTGCCTGAGAGGAGGTTTGACCACGTCAACATCGATCTGGTTGGTACATTACCCTCCTCCCAGGGTTTTTCCTACCTCCTAACTATGGTGGACAGGACGACCCATTGGCCGGAGGCGGTCCCACTTGCGTCGACAGCGGCGGCTGACATATCCCGGGCCTTCATTGCGACATGGGTGTGTCGTTTCGGCACCCCTTCGGACATTTCCTCGGACCACGGTTCCCAGTTCACATCCGAGCTCTGGAACGCTGTGGCCGGGGGTTTGGGGGTTAAGCTCCACCGGACAACCACTTATCACCCTCAGGCCAACGGTCTCTGCGAGCGTTTCCATCGCTCCATGAAGGCGGCCCTCAGGGCCGGGCTGACGGACGGTAATTGGGTCGACAAGCTGCCTTGGGTTATGCTGAATCGCCACGTTGATGTCCCGGAGATCCAGATCCCGATCCCTTGCCTATCCCGCGTCACCCGCCTGTCTCGCGTTACTCCGGTCTCTACGAGCTCCCCGGTCATTAGAATTACCTGTTGTTATTTGTTATTTGAGTTGTGTTGTGCTTTAAATAAAGCTTTATGTTATAGCTCCAGTCTTGGTCTGCGTTCTGGGTCTCCCCGAACAATCCCACTTGTGACATAACTAATGTAATAACTAAATTGTGGCCACAATTTAGTTATTAATTCCCACGTATTAATTATTTCGTGGCCACGCTTTACTAATTTGAGGCCACGAATTACTAATTTGTGGCCACGCATTATTAACGCATGGCCACGCATTATTAACGCGTGGCCACACATTAATATATTCTGTATTTATATATTCTGAACTGTATTTATTAGTAACTACTAAACATGACTGGACGCGTCCCCAGGACCACACAGTGAACACACATGCGCAGTACCACTACGGAGGCTGCTAAACAGTACACATGAATTAGCATATAGCGAATGCTCTACATCTTCTCTCTTTAGCTTATAGTCCTGGTAGAATAGAAAAATAACAATAACAGTAATCTAATACCAGCTCGATTCCAATAAACAACTGACATTTCAATGTCTATCAACAAACAAAGTTGTAATGTAGAAAATAATAAAGGCATGGCATCTCACCTAGCTTTCTGTATCTTGTCAACAATGTTTCTTTTTTTTTTTTTTTTTTTTTCTTTTTTTTTTTACAACAATAACAATACCGTACTATGTACGATCATGAACCGTGGGCATGTGGTGCTTGGAGTCAGTCCACGCAAAGTACTTAGTCTCTATATTTGGGGTTTTGTCTACTAATGCGACCTGAGTGTGGGTGTCAGAGCTATAGGCTCTGGAGCTAGGGTTATGGGTCTCTCTGCAATAGGAGGGGAAGTTTCCTCTACAGCTGGATCTGGATCGAAGTGCAGGCGGTCGGCTTCATCGGGCTGCTCTGGAAGTGGTTTGGTTACAGGTAGGATATGTCTGCGATTTCTCCTGTACACACCACCTTCCGATTGTATGAGATATGATCTCGGTTCCTCACAGACCTCCTTCACCATGCCCATGCGGTCTGCATTCTGACTACTTCACCTTCAGACAGGGCTCGTAGTGGATGGCTCGACTTGTCGTAGTTTAGTTTCTGGGAGAGTCTTTTCTTTTGGAGCTGGGATCTGACTCCTTGAGTGTCACGAGTGGTAGGTTCCAGTAGCTGCTTGCTGACTGGGAGGGTGGAACGTGTTTGCCTTGACATGAGTCTCTGTGCAGGTGAACCTAGCTGTACATCTCGAGGGATGTTCCTCAGATTTAGTAGGTTCAGAAACACGTCTGTTCCATCTCTTTTCGATTTTTCCATCAGTTGTTTTGCACTACGGACTGCCCTCTCAGCTAAACCATTGCTCTGTGGGAATTCTGGACTGCTGGTAACATGCTCAAAGTCCCACTGTATGGCAAAGTCTTTGAACTGTTGACTGGTGTACTGTCTGGCATTGTCTGAGATGAGTGTGTGTGGTGATCCATGGACTGAGAAATGTTGTTTCAGTTTGGTGATGACTGAAGTTGACGTGAGGTCCTTGAGTAGATCGACCTCATACCACCCTGAGTATGAGTCCACGAGCACTTGATAATGCTTGCCATTCCATTCCAGGATGTCTGTTGCCACCATAGACCAAGGTAATTCCGGTACTGGGTGTGGCTTGAGTGGCTCTTTCTGTTGGTGTGGTTTTGTACTGTTACACACTGAGCATGAGAGTGTGGCATTGTCAATGTCTTTGCTCATGTTAGGCCAGAACACCACACCTTGGGCTCTGCGTTTGGTTGACTCAGCTCCTGGGTGACCTCTGTGTACAATGTTTATGTGACTGAGGGATGACTGTTTGGTTACCTTTCATGATGATTCCTTCTTCAACAATGAGCTCATCTCGAAAAGGGAAGAAAGGACCAATGGCTGGAGGAACGCTGCGCTGTTTAGTAGGCCATCCATGTTTGATAACGGTAGTGAGGTTCTGCAGCGTTGTGTCCTCTGCCGTGTGTCTCCTCAGCTCCTCCAGGCGAGTTGATGAGATGTGGCTGACCGCCATCACCTCAAAGTCATTTTTTTCGTTAGTGTGTTGAAGGGTGGATGCCCTGGGGGCTCGTGACAGAGTGTCGGCAAGGTACATGTGTTTCCCTTTAATGTAGACAAGGTTGATGTTGTATCTCTGCAGCTGTAACATCATACGTTGGAGTCGTGCTGGAGCTGTGGAGATTGGCTTTTTGATGATTGTGACTAAGGGTTGATGGTCAGTCTCCACAGTCACTGGCTTTCCATAGATATAGTCATTGAACTTTGAACACGCGAACACAACTGGCAGCAGTTCCTTCTTTATTTGTGCGTAGCATGTTTCAGTCTGAGTCAGCGTTCGTGATGCGTAGGCAATCGGTTTGCCTTCCTGCAAGCATGCTGCTCCGAGTCCGTGTTGCGAAGCGTCGCATGTGAGTGTGACTGGTAGATAAACATCGTAGTATGACAGGACAGGTGGACTGACCATGTGTTTCTTCAAAGTGTCATATGCGTCCTGGTGCTGCTTCAGCCAGCACCACACTGTGTCTTTACATGTCAGTTCTCTCAGTGGAGCGTAAAGTTCACTGAAGTCCGGGATAAACTTCCCTAGATAGTTGATCATGCCGAGGAAGCGCTGGAGTGCTGTGATGTCCTCGGGAACAGGCATTTCTGCGATTGCCTTGGTTTTGGATGGGTCTGCTCTCAGACCCTCGCTGGTGAATACGTGACCCACGTAGCTGACCTCAGCCAATCGGAACTTGCACTTGAGGGGGTTGAGTCTGAGATTGACTCGACGCGCACGGTTGAGCACCTTCATCAGGTTCATGTCGTGCTCTGCTTCATCTCGGCCTCCGACAAGTATGTCGTCGACGATGATGGCGCAGGGGTAACCGGCAAATATCTGTTCCATTGAGCGCTGGAACACCTCGCTGGCTGCATTTATTCCAAATGGCATCCTGAGAAATCTGTAGCGGCCAAAATGTGCTGAAAGTGGTTAGATGTGATGACTTACTGTCCAAGGAGATTTGCCAGAAAGATCTCTTGGCGTCTAAGACTGAGAACACGGTTGCGTTTGTCATTTGTGACGCAACCTCCTCGACAGTACGCATAGGGTGGTGAGGACGCTGCAAAGCTTTGTTGAGATCCCTGGGGTCAATGCAGATACGTAAGTCGTATCGGTTTGCTTTTTGTTTGTGGCCACCATAGATGACACCCATTCAGTTGGCTCTGAGACAGGAACGATGACCCCTAAGTCCATCATCCTAGAAAGCTCCTGCATGGCTTCTGGAATACGGCGGGCTGGACGGATGGCGGGATGTACATCTGGATCTAGCTTCATAGAGTATGTGACTGGTAACATGCCCAGTTCATCCTTGAAAAGATCAGCGTACTCTGTGAAGATCTGATGGGTTAGGTTGGCATTGCTATTCACGCTGAGTTGATGTACTTCCTTGTTCAGTGTAACTAATCCCATGCGTAATGGTAAGCCTAGTAGTGGCTGTATCAGGAGTATGGCGCCGTACGAGATGGCTGCCGTGTCGCGAGCTCCCGCACGACGACGCAGTTTTTTGTTATTTATTCTTTTTATCGCAACTATTTTAGTTCAGGAAGTTAGCAGCAAGTTCACATATAACTTTTGCACACTTCGGGAGATCAGATCGACAGTCGCTCGCCGCCTACCGGAGTTTTTTCATTCTTTCGACTCGGACGTCCCGCCCGAAGTCACAGCTGGATTATCTCCGTCCATTTTGGGCACGATTACGCGCAAGCGTCGCCGGAGGAAGCGAGGGAAGCGAGCCGGCGTGCTAGTCAGGCTGAGACGTCGATCCGATCGCCCCCCACTACCCACCATTCTACTGGCTAATGTACAGTCTCTGGACAATAAGTTAAGCGAACTACAGGCTCGTATTCAATTCCACCGGGAAACTAGGGACAATTGTATTATCTGCCTTACGGAGACATGGATGTCGGAGGGGGTTACCGACGCAGCTATCGAGCCGACGGGATTTTCCGTACACCGGGCGGACAGAACAAAGGCTCTCTCCGGTAAAGATCGCGGAGGGGGGGTATGTCTCATGATAAACAGATCTTGGTGCAACCAAAGTCATGTACATCCCCTCAAGTCTTTCTGTTCCCCGGACCTGGAGTACCTGATGCTTATGTGCTGTCCATACTGGCTACCTCGGGAGTTTACAGCGGTAACCGTGACCGCTGTTTACATTCCCCCACAAGCCAACACGGACACAGCGCTGAAGGAACTGTACGGGGCTATCAGCGAACAGGAGTCGGCCCACCACGAGGCTGCTCTCATCGTGGCGGGGGACTTCAACAAGGCGAACCTGAAGAAGGTTCTCCCGAAGTTCTACCAACACATAAAGAGCAACACACGGGGCGAGCGGATCCTCGACCACTGCTACACTCCCTTCCGTGATGGCTACAAGGCCCTCCTCCGCCCACCGTTCGGCAAATCAGATCACCGCTCTATCCAGCTACTCCCCGCCTATAGGCAGAGACTGAAGCAGCAACCGATCGCTGTGAGGGAGGTCCAATGCTGGTCGGACCAATCAGATTCTACGCTGCAGGATTGTTTTGATCACGCTGACTGGCACATGTTCCGCGTTGCCTCGGACAATAACATCAACGAGTACGCGTCGTCGGTCACCGGGTTCATCAAGAAGTGCATAGATGACGTTGTTCCGACCAAGTCGGTTCGGATATATCCCAACCAGAAACCGTGGATTAACGGCGATGTTCGCGCTGCCCTACATGCGCGTAACGCCGCCTTTGGTTCCGGGAATACGGAGGAATATACGAGAGCCCGTTACGACCTCCGTAAGACCATCGTCACTGCCAAGCGGGAGTATAAGGACAGAGTGGAAGATAAATTCAAGAAACACGATGCGAGGGGTATGTGGCAGGGGCTGCAGAAGATAACGAACTTCAGAGGGAGAACCAGTTGTGTAGAGAACTCCTCTACCTCCCTCCCAGGAGAGCTAAATACATTTTTTGCTCGGTTCGACGTAAACGGCAGCCCGCCGAAGCCAGCACCGACTGGGGAGACCAGCCAGCTGCGCATCTCGGAGGCGGATGTGCGCCGCACCTTTAAGCGGCTGAACATCCGTAAGGCGGCAGGCCCCGACGACATCCCGGGCCGCGTCCTCAGAGCATGCGCAGACCAGTTGGCAGGAGTCTTTGCAGACATCTTCAACCTCTCCCTGTCCCAGGCTGTTGTCCCCGCGGTCTTCAAGATATCCACCATCGTGCCTGTCCCTAAACAAACCAAGGTAACATGCCTGAATGACTACAGACCTGTGGCCCTCACCTCGATCGTTAGCAAATGCTTCGAGAGGTTGGTCAAGGACTTTATTTGCTCCGTGTTACCTACCACGCTGGACCCATGGCAATTTGCATATCGTCAAAATAGATCCACGGACGACGCAATTGCCATGGCCCTCCACACTGCCCTTTCCCACCTGGAGGGGAAGAACTGTTATGTGCGAATGCTGTTTGTGGACTACAGCTCAGCATTCAACACAATAGTTCCTGCCAAGCTCGACACCAAGCTGAGAGGTCTAGGCGTACCCCCATCCATGTGCAGCTGGATACTGAACCTCCTGTCGGACCGCCGCCAGGTGGTGAGGATGGGCAGCACCACATCAGAGCCACTGACCCTCAACACGGGAGCCCCCCAGGGATGCGTGCTGAGCCCTCTCCTCTACTCCCTCTACACCCACGACTGCATGGCTATGCACAGCTCCAACGTCATCGTCAAGTTTGCTGACGACACGACAGTGATGGGCCTGATCGCCGGCGACGACGAGACAGCCTACAGGGAGGAGGTCGGATCGCTGGAGCAGTGGTGCCAGGAGAACAGCCTCGCCCTCAACGGCAAGAAGACCAAGGAGCTGATCGTGGACTTCAGGAGGCAGAGGGGAGAGCACAGCCCTATCTCCATCGACGGCGTTGCAGTAGAGAGGGTCAGCAGCTTCAAGTTCCTCGGCGTGCACATCTCCGAGGACCTCACATGGTCCACGCACACCACACACGTGGTGAAAAGGGCCCAACAACGCCTGTATTTTCTCAGGCGTCTGAAGAAATTCAGCATGGGCCCCCGCATCCTGAGAACATTCTACAACGGCACCATCGAGAGTGTTCTGACAGGGTGTATCACCGCCTGGTACGGGAACTGCACGGCACTCGAGCGCAGAGCGCTTCAAAGGGTGGTGCGGACGGCCCAGTATATCGTTGGAGGTGAGCTCCCCTCCCTCCTGGACATTTACAACCAGCGGTGCGTGGCCAAAAGAATTATAAAAGACATTGCCCACCCCAGCCACGAACTTTACTCACTATTACCGTCAGGCAGGCGATACCGCAGTATCAAGTGTCGTACAAATAGGCTTAGAGATAGCTTCCACAGTCAGGCCATCAGGCTGCTGAACAAGGGCGTATAACATATAACAATGTATATTTTATTACATTGATTTATATATATATATTGCTCTTTTCTGTGCTGATTTTTGCATTTTATAAATTGCATTTTTTATTTTTATTTTTATTTTTATATTCTTTATTCTATTTTTTATTCTATTTTTATCTATTTTTATTTTATCTTATTTTATAACTGCTGTCTGTCGTCGGGTATTGCACACAAGATTTTCACATCACTGCTTTATACTAAACTGTAAACTGTGAAGTGACAATAAACTTGACTTGACTTGACTTGACGTTTCTCTCTACAACGTAGAACTGCAGTACATATGGCTGGCCTGCTAGGTGGCATGATAGGACAACTGAACCCACAGTGTGGGCTTCCTCCATATGCGACCAAGTTAGTTGTTTTTGAGCAATCTATTTTTTCTCCTTTCCCCACATGTTTGAATGCATCATGTGACATGATGTTACATTTTGCCCCTGTGTCTACTTTCACTTCTATGGGCTTGCTATTTACATGGATTGTGGTAAATGCTTCACCTTTCTCAGTGATATTAGATGCTATTGTGTCAATGGTCTCTAGTGTTACGCCATCAACATAGAATAACTCATCGTCACTACCACCTGTGGCTTGGTCTGGCTCAAGTTGATTGACAGATTTCCTATGTCTGTGTGTGCTAGGGCACTGCAGTGTTGTTCTGCAACATCTTTTGTAGTGGTTCCATTTCTTGCAGGTGTGACACTGTTGACCATAAGCAGGGCAATCCTCTCTCTTAGCTTCGTGGCTGCCTCCACAATTGTTACAGTCTGTGATCTGCTGTGCACTCTTTTCTGAGTGTGACTACTTCGGTCTTGTCTCAAACCTCAAACCTGTTTCCTTATGACTCTGTGTTGCACGCTGTCAACATTTGTGGACGTTCGTGGTGATGACAATGCTTTTATGTGCTGGTCTGACAGCTCATGTATTCGACACACAGAGATAGCCTTAGACAGAGTTAATTCGCTATCACGCAATAAAGTCTTCCTTAGACCGTCATTACTCATGCCACATAGAAGTCTATCTCTGATGAGTTTGTCTTGCAATATTCCAAAGTTGCAGCTCTTTGCTTTGATCTTTAAATCAGTGATATATGACTCGATTGACTCACCTTGGTTCTGACCCCTTGTGTTGAACTTGTGCCTTTCCATCGTGATGTTAGTTTGAGGATTGCAAATGTCCCGAAATTTCCTTTTCAAACAATCCGGGTCTTCCTTTGACTCGGCGGGAGTGATGATGGCTCCATTGTCACCGGGTGCTTTTACTTCCGCCGCATATACAAACGATCTCTCACGCTCAATAGCTTCAGATCCTGCCAAATTGAGAAGGATATATGCTTTTGTGCGGTCTGGTTTGTCAAAGTGTGCTGCCGCAACGAAAATGTCATACTCCTGTTCTCCGCCACGTTCCCATCAAACACTAGCGGGTCGGGTCTGCGGAATCCGTCTGCCATGATGATACTGCACGCGCGTTGTCAATGCTAGTTTGTTGTTAGCTTGTTAGCTTGTTGTCACGGTGAGTTGGTGCTGAGACGTCAAGTTTATTTTCCTTCTTCAAAACTTGAGTCCAGTATGTACACGTTTACTTCTGACACCATGTTTGAATGACCATACGGAGGGATACTTTTATAAGAACTGTATTTATTAGT